>JACXGI010006249.1:7253-42900 GCA_016801175.1 Esox masquinongy | reverse complement strand
GTGTAGAGTCTATGTTGTGTGTAGAGTCTGTGTTGTGTGTAGAGTCCGTTGTAAAACGATGCAATAAGAGGGGGAAATATCAGTTTTTATCTGATGACAATCCACTGACACCGAAACATCTGTGGAGCAAAATAACAACCAAAGTGCTGGAGTCAGTGATGGTTTTCCTTCATGCAGCTGGTAATACTACATCTATAGTGTAATTCTATCGGGCCCTTACGTATAGGTGAAGCCACTTGACTCGTTTTTTGTGTGTTGCTTTTTCAATTGGTCCAGGTCGGTGACAAGACGTCTTGGGACCTGGGCGTGGTCAGAGAGTCCATTAACAGGAAGGGCGTGGTGACGCTGAGTCCGGAGGACGGCTATTGGACGATATGTTTGAGGAGAGGAAGCGAGTACAGAGCATGTGATGGACAGTCTGTCTTACTCCACCTAAGGGTGAAACCGTGGAGGGTTGGGATCTTCATGGACTACGAGGAGGGGATGGTGTCGTTTTATAATGTAACGGACAGGTCGCATATTTACTCTTTTACTGGGTACCACTTCGCTGAGAGGATGTTTCCTTTGTTTAACCCCGATATAAAGGACAACAGGAACAACCAATCACCACTCATTATATGTCCTGTTGTTGTTATCAATGGAGGTGGGACTTTGGATGAGGATATCACAATATGACGTGCCATGGATGACACATTTCCTTCTTACACGGAGAAACAGAAATCAAAATATGCTGTTAAGTTATTAATAAATATACCGTACAGGTTATAGGAATGATTTAACAGCTATATTCACCTCAGATTGTTTTAATAAATTTATTTAGTACATTTAGTTATGCTATTTAAAGAAATGTATTTTGTTTTTAATTTCCACCTATGAAACTACCCTGTGAAACCAATCGTACCTTAAACTGTCTGTCCAGAATACAGAAGGTAGTGTGACTATCCCCGCCAATCATTTCATCTGCCCATGTCATGTTTCCTTCCTTCCTATTTTCCTTCAATCCTTCCCTGCTCCCTTCCCCCTTCACCTAATGACCAAGCAGTGCCCTGTCTGCCTCTGCCCTCTCCTCCTTGCTCACAGCCTCAGTGAACGGTTGTCTGTACAGATCTGGGATCAGCTTACCCTCCCCTAATCCTTTGCTAAACCAGTTTACCGAGTAACCTCAAAAGCGACCCCAGAGCAGTGTTTACCTTGGTGCTATAGGCCCTCCTCAGGCTAGCTAATCAGATTAACACAGAGATCGGATTAGTATAGTAGCAGGTGGGACACTGAGATTGAATCCCAAAATGGTGTCCTGTTCCTGATCGGGAAGGGAATACTGTAATATTTGGGATATACCCATCGGGACAGGCTGGACAACAAGGAAGAGAGAGGGGTGGGGTGGGGTGGGGGAAGGAGGGATCAAACAGGATTTAATCCCATTGGACTAACAGTGCTGAGACAGAATGATGCGAGGCCTAAAGGACTACCAAGAGACAGCATGTAACTCCAATGTCAACACTGGCATTGTCTGCATTATTTATAACATCATCTGTGTTAATATCCTCAACATGTAACCCAGCAACTATATTTTGGATGACCTTGATGCTCCGGTGAAGAAACAGGTACGTGACAGCCCTGTATGCCATTCTGGCACTGTTCTGTGGTTTATAATCAACTAAATTATAAAGGAATTCAACTAAACATTCTGGCTTGAAATGTCAGTGTAGTGAAGGCAAATGGTCACAGGTTAGGTACACTGAAAGGAAGAGTATCTTGGTCAAAACCAGTTTTAATTTCACCTCATTTTAACACTCATGAAGCGCACGTGATATCAGGCATAAATGCTGTTGTGACAGGGTAAATGCACGCATGTGTTGATGTGATAGGGTTAATGGACACTTGTTGTGTGAAACAAAAAGCATTTTATTTGTGTCAAATAAAATGCTGAATTATGGAACTTTAGCAAGCCTTTATTCATATTTAAATTTAGATGAATCTTAATATATTGGAATATGCATGCTTTTATACAGCACCCGAAAAAATTATGAGGCCACTGGACCTTTTTCTTTCCTTTCCAAAAAAGTTGAAAAGGAACGTTTTGAGTGAGGAACAGAAGCATTAAATTTGCAGTGGTCTCTTAATTTTAACCCTTCTGTTCCTCACTCAAAACCTTCCTTTTTGACTTATTTGGAAAGGAAAGAAAAAGGTGCAGTGGTCTCCATTTTTCCGGAGCTGTATAAAATAGCACTTAAAATGTAACAAGTTTTAAAAATGCTATATTGGTGCAGTTTCCACTTTTTTTAAAAGAACCCCTCTGTGACCTCAATCAAATCAAGTTTATCTTATAAAGCCCTTTTTACATCGGCAGTCGTCACAAAGTGCTTATACAGATACTCAGCCCAACGAGCCAGCAACATCAACCCCAAAAAGAAAACTTGCTGTTACTTCTGAATGGTAAATGCAATATGGATAATAAATACCCGCAAATTTAAGCTGACAGTCTGCCTTTAACCCCATTGTCATTGTATCATTTCAAATCCAATGTGCCAGACTAGAGACAAAATATTTGTCCCTCACAAAATACTTTAAGTTCAGTGTTATGTTTCATTTGAATGTATTTTTTACCCTCATCTGAAGAATAATGGATTACACATTTATATTGACCCACCACAACTGATGTCGCTCCCATCCTCTGTGATGACATCAACACCAGTCCTATCAACCTTCCTGATTGGCTGAACTTCCGAAGGGGCCAATCATGTCTTTGATGGTGGACGAGACTGCCGCGGACCTCCCAGTGAGAGACGTGGGCATGACGAGAGGCGGGCTGATGCCTACTGTCACAGGTAGGAGATACACAAGAGGACGGGTTAGACAGAGGGAAAGTTGGGAGGGAGAAAGAGATAGGGGAAGGGGGAGAGAGATATATAGAAAGAGGAAAAGAGCAGAAAAAATGGAAAGTTGTAAGGAAGAGAAAAAGAAAGACAGGTGGGGAGAAAGTTCAGAGGGTGGCGGGGTGAGCGAGAGGGAGAGAGAGGGAAAGAGGAAGAACAGAGAAGAGATTAGAAGCATAAAATAAACAAATCAACGCATTTGTATCAGGAAACGGGTCGATCTGGTTCATCTGACATGTAACTCTGCCTTCCTTGTCTGTCTCGTTCCACAGACTCTGTGAGAGAGGCGAGGTCGTGGAAGAAGCCCCAGGTGCTCAAGATAAAAGGTGAAACCCACTAAAACTCAAAGACCCTGACCCACATTCCTTGTAGAGGTGCACTGCCTTTTACCAACGGGAGCAATACAACTGACCCAGTGTGTCCCAGTCCAGATAATGTCCCCTCGGAACACACTCCCTGTCCATCTTTAACTTCCTTTATTTCTGGTCTGTATCTTATTCCCATACTTTCTTGCCTCTGTTTCTTCTGGTCCCCCCCCCCACCCCCCACCACCCACTGTCCCCTTTCTCCACATCTGTTCGCTTTCTTCCCTCTCTTCCTCCTTTTCACCAGACCGCCAGAGGGTCTTCCAGGTTCCCAGAGAGCAGCTTGAGGACCAGTGCTTTCGTCTGCGGGAGGAGAACACCTTGCTGAAGCAGCACACGTGTGCACAGGAACAGCGGCTGCGCAGGTTAAACGCCACCACAGGGACATACCACACGTAGGGACTCTGAATACTTGACACAAGAGTTTGGTAGGTATTAGCTACCACGGGAACTGGTAACAGCTGGAAACTTCCTCAACCTAAACCTTCTCTCTCAGAAACATTAAGTCAAATGTACAGTGTTCTATACAGCATTTTTTTTTATCTCAGCAGTTGTCAAAGTGCTATATGGATACAAAACCTAAAACGTGAGAGAGACACCAGAAACGTTAACATCCACACAGCTAGTCTCCAAAATAAAAAAAAGTGGGGGATTTATTCTAGTTATGCCACAGTCAATATGCAGGGCCGTCGCCAGGAATCCTGGGCCCCTTGAAAAGTTATATGCCTGGGCCCCCTCACTTAAAGACGAAATGGGCCCCGTGAATCACATCCGCCTTTCCCCGTTGGCTGCGGCCCTGTCTATATGTATCCACCTCCACCCTGTTCTCCACCAGGATGTCCACAAAGCTGATGCGTCTGAGGCAGGGGCGTTCAGGAGAGCCTGGAGCCGGGCTCAGAGAGGAGGACATGGAGGAGACCATCCAAGAGCTGGAGGCGCGTGTCGCCACTCTGGAGGGCCAGAAGGGGGCACTGCAGAACAAGCTGAGCATTGCCAGACAGCATATCATGGACATGGGGCCTGGCAGGAACTACCACAGATTCGGGGGTACCTAGCTCTCTGTGGAACTGTAAAGTGATATTGAGGTTTTTTTTATTCGGGTCATTCATGTGACAATCTGTCAGAGTATCCTTAATTAAAGAATGTATTGTCCTTTCTCTTTGGATCTCATCACTGTTGTGGCCTGAATAATTCTTTACTCTGTACAGCCAAGACAGGACTGGTTCCTCTCTAGGTTTCTTCTTAGGTTCTCATCTTTCTAGGGAGTTTTTCTTATTTGATTGATTGACATGATTAGTGAAAGCGATTCAGCAGATTATCTTTAGTGTAACCTCTGTTTTTCCCCAACCAATCATGTTGAATAATGGAAGAAATGAAGAAGGATGTATTTTAACACAGGATGCCTTTGCCCTCTTTCTCCTTTCAGGGCGGGGCATGGAAGGGGAGGGAGGAGTCAGACGAGCAGCGCAGACAGCTCCACACCTCTACGGCCCCAGCCTGGAGGAGACCAGAGCGGAGATTGAGAAATTGTAAGGAAAGTGACAGAGAGACAGAGCCTGTGGTCCTGCATGCTTGTATTAATATAAGCAACAAAAACAATTCAGTAGGGAAGCATCCATCTAACATTCCTCCTTCGTTCTTCCCTTCCTACCACCACAACTACTAAACAGACATACGCTCCTCAGGTTTGTGAGTGAATGCCTATCTCTGTAAAAGCAGACCAACAGCAAAGTGCTAAGATGTAGTGTTAGACAATCAAACCATGGGGCAGAACCTAGTGTATACCATCCAATTTCTACACATACCATATTTCCACGCATTCCACCTACAGTAGAAAACATGCTTTATTCAACACATTGCTTCATTCTAATTCATGCTTTATTCTAATTCGATTTTTACGATGCCACCTCCATTTCGTGACAGTGGGCCGACAGAGCCGTAGATGGGGTCGCTCTGCTTTGTGGCGTTTGTGATCTTACCGGAATCGTAACCACTCCACCTCCCCCCCCCCGTCTCTCTCTGTATTTCCCCTGTCGTCCGTCCTCTCTTTCGCTCTCTCTGTATTTCCCCTGTCGTCTGTCCTCTCTTTCTCTCTCTCTGTATTTCCCTGTCGTCCGTCCTCTCTTTCTCTCTCTCTGTATTTCCCCTGTCGTCCGTCCTCTCTTTCTCTCTCTCTGTATTTCCCGTCGTCCGTCCTCTCTTTCTCTCTCTCTGTATTTCCCCTGTCGTCCGTCCCCTTGGACGCAGCAGGTCCAGTGTGATTGAGACCCAGCAGGTGAGGGTGACGGAGCTGGAGATGGCTGCCCAGTCCCTGAGGGACACACTGGGGGAGAAGGAGAGGGAGATAGAGGGTTGCATGAAGGAGATGAGGAGGCAACACGCAGATGGACACAGGTGGGTGCAGTTTACACACACACACACACACACACACACACACACACAACTATTACTTCTCAGCCCACCTCTATGGCCTGCTCTGAAAGGTCTGTTTTTCCCTTCTCCAGGATCACCATACGGGACAACGTGGACGTGATCCGCTTGCAGAAGCAGCTGTCAGACAAGAGCTCTGCCCTGCGTGTCACCCAGGAGAAGTTCAACGTACTGCAGGAGGTGCTGGACTCTCTGATTCGCTCAGCTTTCTGTCTCTTGTCACGATGACAAACTGACCCAATGTTTGTTACTCTTTTTTTCCCCCTTTCTAATCACTCTCTCTCTCTTTTACTCACTTTATCTTCCTCCCTTTTCTCTCCCCCTTTCTCTCTCTCTCACACACTCTTTTTTCTCTCTAGGCTTATGAGGCACAATTGGAAGAGGTAAGGGAAACCTTAAACTTTGCACAAAATCCGGAACATGAAATAACTTGTAGTACGGACTGTCTGATATCCCACGTGTCCACTGAAGGGTCAGAGGTCGCTGAAGGAGAACCAGGGGGCGTTGCTGGAGAAGGTGGAAGAGCTTAGTGAACAACTGAAACAGGAGAGGCAGAGGGCGCTGACACTGGAGGGACAGCTCAGTGCTGCCACCCTGTCACTGCAAGGCCTGGAGGAGGTACTGCTACTGGTCAGGATGTAGGGCTGGGGATGGGGGTCGGGTGGAAGTCGTCCCCACCCACTGGTACAAAGCCACGTACTTCTAATTGTCTTGTATTGTACTCAGCTCCAGCAGAGAGTGTCTGACCTGGAAGGAGAGAGAAATCTACTGAAGGAGAGCTACGATACCCTATTGGAGAGGTAGGAGCGTAAAGACAAAGAGTTGTATGCATGTGCCACATTGACATTAATTGGGGTTAATGCCTCCCACCCCCCCCAGCACTCTACGAGGTCATACAGAGGAGAAGATGGACAGAGGGAGGGAGCTGGAAAAAGAACGTGAGAGGGAAAAGGAGGAGATCTGGCGGGCCGACATAGAACGTCTGGAGGAGATGCTGCGACTGGAGAGGCAGGAACGAGGGAGGCTAGAGGAGGAGAAAGAACGGCTGCAGCTGGACAAAGCGAGGATGGAGGAGCAACAGGAGAGGGAGAGAGGTAAAGTGTGAAGGAGACAATACAAGAGTGTACGTTCTATCCATTGTATTAGGGGAGCCAAGAGTTTCCTGACCATGTGGTCTTACCAGTTAACACACTGGTAAATCTCAATATAGTGGAAAATTGTTAGTGCAGAACATGTGGGAAAGAGTGTGTTGTCCCAACCTTTAACCGGGATGCAGGGTGTTTCCAGGTCACATGGTCTGGAAGAACTAGTCAAATGTTAATTACATCACACGTCAGTCACGCATTTCTTCTATTTGACAGTTGTATTTAACCTCACTTTGATAGCATCCGTTGAGTCAATTAGAGGGAAACATGAACAAATGGAACAGGAAATTCGGCAGTACCAACTGGAAGTGACATCATTGCAGGAGAGATTAGACTCAGTCACAAAGGTCAGAGGTTTTATTCACATGGATAACAGGTTAACAACGCGTTTACAACAACTAAATAATATGATGTCATAAAACCAATTTTATTACTTTTTCCTCGCCCTCATTTCTTATCAGGAGTTCGACATGAGTGTTGAGGACCTCAGCGAAACCCTCATACAAATCAAGGTCAGTCTCTTCTCAGATTATATAATTATTGATAATAATAATAATGAGCTTATTTGTCAAATTCAACTCCGGAACTAGAAACCACCCTCTAATCAGGGACTTAAACCAGGTGGGTGTAATTAAGGATGAAGTAAAACAGAAAACCAGCAGGCTCTGTACCTTGTGGGGCTGAACACCCCCACTTTTAAACCTCACTTTCTCTCCCACTATGCATCTTGTACTCCCTCTAACAGGCCTTCAGGCTTCAACAGGAGGGCAGTAAAGGCCTGCACTTCCTAGGGGTGGAGGGGGAGACGCAGGGCTCCTCCACAGAGCTGAGGGACCTCCAAGCATCCCATGCAGAAACTGTGTTGGAACTGCAGAAGACCAGAGATTTACTCTTACTGCAGCACCGCATCAATAACGATCTGCAGGTAGGCCTTAGATCACCGACACTTACTACCAAAGTGGGGACCGTCAATTTACTACCATAAAAATGTATGCATAAACATAAAAGTAACCGTGATTGTAATTCTTAGTCTAACCTTAAACTTAACCTGACCCTCACCATAACAGCAATCTAACCCTAACCTAAGCTTTATGGTTAAAACTTACCTAACCCTAACTCTAAAACCTAACCTGCAATGCCTAAACTTAACTCTAATCCTAATTCTAACCCTAAGCCGGATAATGCTTCTTGTCAAATGAGGAGCGAACAAACTTAATTTGCATGATTTTCCTTGCTTTACTACTACGATAGTAAAACAGGAACACACACACACCACACACCTTCACAAGCAGGAACGTACGTGCTTGCAAAGACACACACACACACACACACATTTGGTTATTTTTCCATTCCTATCCTGTCACAGGCTGAGTTGAAAACGATGATAGAAAGAGCAGACAGAGAAAAGGAGGAAACGAAGAAAAGAGTCGCGGAGAAGGACAAACTGCTCGGAAGGAGGGCACTACAAATCAACACTTTGCAAGGTAAGAGGAATCTGGTAAAACTTTTATATTCACCAGATAAATATATAGTATTTCATAATTTATTTCAAATGATGAACCAATTCATTTAAATAACAGCTGAATACTTCTGTAAAAAAAAAAAAAAATACTATAGTGAAACTGAGAGTTATCTTCCTTTGGACTGAAGCTCAGGTCCAGGGGTTTAATAACACGTTGTTCTTATCGTTCCATTAAAGCTCAGCTGAAGGAGCTAGCCTACAGTCCTAGAAACTACAAACGGAACATACCACTTCAGTACACCTGGCCGGGGGTGGACCAGGAAGTGGTACAGCCCATTGAAGACGACACCACTTTCTCTCAACTACGAGCAGGGGAGTCGCTTTTGGAAATCCACCTCAGGGGGGCGGCTTTCACCCCTGGAGGGCTACGAACCATGGTTGGGGCCCGGGACGGGACTGGGTCGAAGGGCGAAGAGGTCGTGACCTTTTGCACTTACGCCATCCTTGACTTTGAGACGCACTCAACACCGCTGGTTTCGGGAGGGCAGCCCAGCTACGGGTTTACATCCAAGTACCCCCTCTCGGCCCGGGATCTGGGGAGGCTGGGGGGAGGGATGCTGGTGGAGCTGCACCAGGCATTGGGGGGGGTGCGGTTCGTCACCCGAGGGAGGGCGCAGGTGCCACTGGTCGGGGTGGTGGAGAACAGAGGGGAGCGGGTGACCGGGCGAGTCAACATCGCAGGTAAAACTCTTCACATCACTAAGATGTCAATGGTCAACCACAGAACTGTGGATTTCCCATGTGTTCCAATGTGAATGAGCGTTGGCAGACGATGCGAGGCCGACCTGAAGGTAAAACCTGCGTGAACCCTCTCATCCCTGAGACACTCCTATTATCTCTTCAAGGCTCTGAGGGAGATGTCATGGGAAGCCTTGACTTCTGGGTGCGTCTCTTCCCTCCTGCGGAGCCAGCGGACACGCTGATAGAGAGAGGGATGGACAGAAGGACGGAGAGAGGGGCGGACAGTGTGGTGTACAGACTAATGGACAGAAGGACACTCAGCCCACAGAGACAGTGGAGCCCCACCCGGGATCAGAGACCTCTAGGTTTGGAGGACGGTATACATGAGGTAGGCAAACAGTGGTCATTTTATAATCCCCAGGTTTGACAGAAATCCTGGTCAGAGGATTCCATATTTCCTGCTTATTTCCCCCCTGATTCCACAATTCTTGTGACTGGGAGAACTTGAAAAAGTTCAAGAATCAATAGGTGGTTTCATTTAAGCAGAGCGCAATGTCGTTTTCCAATACAGCAGGAACTATTTGACTATGGTGGAGGGATACCCAACGAGTTAGAGGTGTTGCTGGAGCGCTGTGTGGGCCTGAGCGCGCGCTGGCCAGGACTACTTCCGGACGCTTACCTGATGTACCGCCTCTATGACCTGCCGCCTCACACATCCCCCATAATCCCATGCAGCACGGACCCTCTCTTCAACGACATAGTGAGTTACCCTGTGGCCGTGACCAATGACGTCCTGGAGTACCTTAGAGGTGGCAGTCTCTGGGTCTATGTTTTCGATGACAGCGATGATCAGACTCCGCCTGCATACCTGGCCAAGACCCCCATTCCACTCCTCCCCCTGGCAGCAGGACGACCAATCAGAGGTGAGAAAAGGGCAGGTATCATCACCCCTAATTGTACCCTAGACAAAACTCCTGTTGTCGAGCAATTCACATTTTCAGGAGCCTGATTGTGGTCACACCGTTGACCCAGACTTCTATTATTAAATATATAGATTGGAGTAAATAATACCACATAGAAATTGCAAATACAAAGTGTCTCACCTGGTCACTAAGGTCAGGTGACTCATTCTGTTCTTCCTGTCAGAGGACCATCTTCTGCTTATAACTTTATTCCTGTCAGGTGACTACGTTCTAAGAGATACTGGTGGCGGTCCACGGGGAATGGTTCGTGTGTTCATACGATGGAGGTACCCCTTTCAACCACCAGAGGGCGGCATCCAAGGACGCTGGGAGATCGACAGGCCAGAGAAAGAGACGATGAGGAGCAAAAGGGCAGAGAACCTGACAAGACCGGTTGCCAAGCCTAGAGTGATGGTATTGTTCCTTTTCCACTTCACTTCTCTGCAAATTAGACAGACATGTAGGTCACGTTAGTCAATGAATATCTCCTTAATCTTCAATACTTTTTGTCCCCTCTATAACCTCCTTATTTCAGTTGAAAGCTACTGAGGCAAAAGTGGACAGCCCTGCCACACAAAAAGAGACCAGAATTCAGGTATTACATTCAAACAACAAACCACTATCATCTAATTACACTTAAAAGTATGCTCAATATTAAGATACAAAAAACTGTAAAATCATATCCTGAGTTCTCACTTCCTATTCCTGGTAGCCACGGCCTCCACAAATTAAACTGCGACCACCCCAACCCGACACCCAATCAGAGCGAGCCACACCTGTGACGTCAACGGAAGCCCGCGGAGCCACACTCCTTCAGTCTCCAGTGATAAAACGAGCCACGCCCCTCAGATCACCCACGACACAAGAAACACCCCCTTTGACCCCAGTGCAGAGTCAAGTCAAGTCTTTCCAGTCAGCCGCCGGGAAGCAAGCAACCCGCCTGAGGTCACCTAGGGTCAAAGGTCCGAGGTCATTCGTGTCAGAGTTGACCCATTCTCCTACTGCCTCGGCTCAATCCACCAGGAGCTCCAGCTGCGATGATAAGACTGATGATAAGGTTAGAGGATCCAAACAGTATAGCAAATCATTTAAATACAGACAATATCCATACGCAACACTTACATATAGGAAGATAATCAGGAACAAATGCAATTGCAAAACGCGGAATCACATGAGGTGGATATTGGATGGGCCAGAAAGACTGAAGGCACTGCAATCAATAGAAACTCATGATTTGATGGTACCATAAGAGTGAATGTGTGACATTTTGCTCCGTCAGGACATCCCGTCATTGGTATCTATGGAGGAAGAGGAGCCGGAGAGAAAAAGTGACAGTGGTAACCATATACTACAGTTCAATCAATATCCTATTCAAGAACTGGAAAGCTGTACTCATCTTGGAGTTGAATATGAATATCTTGACGTCACGTACTGTCTCTGTTTCCCTCTGTAGACGAAGTGGAAAGTGAGGTAATGGAATCCACAGAATCTAGTACCTCCTCCCATAGTGACGTCATCGTCGTCTCTCTACCTTCAAGGAGAATAAGAAAGGTAAAAATCATTCAACCCATTGTGCCAGTTCACCAATAGAATGAGAAAACTGGTGGTAAATGCACAGTGGCTGAGAAACATTGTGTTTCAGGGAGATAAGTTGAGAGTGGAGATTCTCTCTCTCTCTTTTGAGCCCACCTCCCGAGTGGCTCTGGACGAATCAGTGCAGCGCGTCTACGTGGAGTACCGCCTCCTGGGAGTTCCCATGGAAACCACAGAAACGCCCATGTCCCTTCGTAAACCAACGGAGGGGGAGGAGATACATTACAACTTCACACGAGGTGTGTGTCTGTGTATGTGTGTGTGTGTGTGTGTGTGTGTGTGTGTGTGTGTGTGTGTGTGTGTGTGTGTGTGTGTGTGGACTGGAATATGTGTTTATCAAAAGACTAACACCCAGGTGCCACATCACTGTTCTTTAATTCCTTCTCCCAGTTATCTATGTGGACAGCTCTGAGGCAGCCCCACTCAGACAGTACCTATACACCATGCTGGAGGGAACAGACCCCAACAAGGGCAGGTGAGAGAGAGCGAGAAAAAAAGCACATCCAATGCCATTTTCGTTCTTATCATACTGATCGCTTAACCAGGAAGGCTGGACCGTCATTCTTACACCCTGGAAGGCATGAACTCTCCTGGCATTGACTGAGCTCACAAGCGCCTAAGCCGCCACAAGGAGTCACTAGAGAGCGACAAGGCAAAACGACTACTGTATATTCAATTACTGTGTGAAGCACACTTTTCTTCATGAATTAGCCATCAGCAAAGTTAGTGATAAAAAAATATAATGATAATAAAAAATGCAAACATATCGGGGGAGGTTTGTGTGTTATTTTAAATAAAGCTTTTTTGAAAATGGATGATACCACTGGATGATACCCATGGATATGTTCTTGCCATCACGTGTCTACCCAGGTTGAAATTCACGGTGGTCAACGAGCCGATGGATGATGATGACGACAACGAGTGTATTGACGTTGGCCACGCCTTCCTGGACTTAAAGGAACTACTGCTGACAGGAAACGATATAACAGAGCGTCAGATTGACAGTGAGATTCTACAGTGCTATTGTTGTGTATATTTCTGAATTTGACATTCTAACATTTCTTCTCTATTCACTTCACACCCCCTTCTCTCTCTATACCCATCTATAGTTGTCAGTGTTGATGAAGGGAAGGAGGTCATGGGAAAGCTCAAGGTCTCCTTGGAAGCAGCTAAGACCTTGACTGGGATATACTGGGACTATCATGGGAAGAAAGATCAAAAGACTAAGGAGGAGAAAGATGAAGAGAACACGGAGGAAGAGGAAGAGAAGAAAACTTTGAAGAAAGATGAAATACAAGTGATAGATTATGACATTGATGACGATGACTTTTACTAGAAGTGGGAAAATCAAAGGAATATATTGAAACAGAAACAGATTAATAAATGGGAATGGATTGTGTGCCAGAAAAAAATATGAAACTATTAATAGATATAATATTGAACAAGAATAAAAAGTCTGACCTTGTATAATTAAACAAGATATATCGAATCATTTTATTTGGGGGGTAACAAACTAAATACTGTGTAGAAATCAAATTTAAAGAATTGTTGTTTGATCAAAGTAAGTACCATCTGCAGGACAAATCTCGTCATTGCGACCGACGATCGCTCTTGATGACCTTTCATGATAAATAGGAAGCGCGATAATAAGGTCGTACATAAATCCTAGGCGTTGAATGGTTTGCCGATGGAAGTCGTGACGTTAGCAACATGTCGATGCCGTTTCGACTGAATATATATTTTTAATCGTATAGAACTTGTAGTCTAAACGTTAGAATCTAAATTGAAAATACTTTATGTAGATGGGTTTCTCTCAATGCAGGTGGAATTTCATCTCATTCCATCTTGCTCGTTAACTACCTAGCTAACTTGCTTCTGGCCAGCAATGCATGTGCAAATTATTTTGAAAGTAATTAGCGTTCACATTAGCACGTGAATGGCTAATTATATTTTCAATAACATCAACGACGAGGATATTTTTACCCGAGGAATCACGTCCAAAAATTGCATATTTATCCAAAACTCGGGGCAATCAAGTTGTCAATTGTACAACTTTTTTGGCTGCAAAAATCTGTTCGCCACCGTTGGTTGTTACTGTAGCGAGCTAATCACTTGATTATTTGAACAGATTATTTTGGCCTTTCGCGTACTGGTCAAAACTAGCTTGATAGCAGCCACCTGCGTTAGCTACATTTATTTTATCACAAAGTCAAGATAATAAAAGTTCAACCAACCATGGTAAGTAGCAAGCTACTGAATGTCAGCCATGTTTGACTCCTGATTGCTCTGGTCCAGTGCAGTGGAATTCTGCGTCAGTGCTGGTTCTTTCACTTGTACGACGGACGAACCAGCGCTAACAACCAGATTATTGAGACGTCTATCAAATAATTATCATAATCTATTGGTAATAACAATGTCAGAAAGATGTACACTGAATTACCAGGTTTGGCTTAGTAATGTGATAGCTTAATATGTGTGTTTTAGCAAGTAGAACTAATGCATTGTGACTTGTTGAAATTAGTTCACTTACTTTCTTGGCTCTAATTCGATGATCAGAGGGAGACCATCAATGCTGTGAATCATCAGCAGGCTAGCAAACTCCTACACAACAAGTTTGTGGTCGTCTTGGGGGACTCCAGTAAGTTTACAAACCACATACCGTTAGTCCTAGGAAACACAAGCCAGGGGATATATTCATCACCTTGCCCAAAGAGGCCGGAGTACTGCTTGTTTTCTTTTACCTGATAACTGCTGATAACTATTTTGTGGTAGACTACAACTTAAGATCCCTAGCATGTGGTTCTTAAACTCTATGTGCAGTGCTAACCTTATACAAGCAAGCAGCATTAATCTCATGCAACCCTTGGATCACCTTGCTTGTTTAACCTAAAAATGTTCTATCACCTTCCACCATCCTCACTGCAGTTCAGCGCTCAGTGTATAAGGACATTGTACTTCTGCTGCAAAAGGACAAATATCTCAGTTTGGCTCAGCTCAAAAGTAAGGTAAGCCATTAGATCTATATTTTCTAGGTCAAAGGAAAATATGCCATGCAATATTTTCATAAATGCATTTGGTCTACTGATTAGGACTTGGTGATATATTGTCTTTTTAAGAAATGCTGACATGGATTTTGAATCAGTGATTCCACTGCGTTCATTTAGCTGCGGTAGTGTGCCAAGGCATAATTATTGCTGCCACTAATCCTATAAGGCACACGTTGAAGATGCTAGAAGAGTCTACATTTTATTTTCATCTTCAAACCAAAGTGGTCCCGCCCCCACTTCCGATTTTTGGAAACCCACACACAAGGACTTGGACAAGGAAATTCCATCCTCTTTTTCCAGGCTACCCTACCTTCCAACACTAAACTTAGACCTAGCTTCATATCCCATTACTTCTGTACCTCACTACAGCTAGACCCAGCTACGATTACTCACCTTAACAACAGACGCTGTTTGAATTGGCAATAAGCCAGACAGAATTAACAATGTTAAAGTTCCACCTAAGTGAGGCACATTTGTATATTTTAAAATGAATGGCCTCATGAAGTGTAACTTGAGGAAAACCCAAAGCCAATTAGTGTTATCCTACATGCTGACATCTGTAGCCAGCAATAGTTCTATTAAGTTATTTAGAAAATGTCCCCTGTGGTTATACTCTCTGGTACAGAGACATTTGGAAGATAGGATTATTTTTTTCCCCCATATTTACTTAGTTGTGGTCGGACGTTTACATGAACTCATCATGGACATGAATGTCATGGCTATTTTGGGCTATCAGTGATTTCTTTTAACTGTTCTTTTTCTGGGGCAGAATGATTGTACAACATGCATCTTTAATAGAAAAAAAAAACCAAGAATTTGGTGTACAGGTTTTCATTCATTTGGGGTTTTCTGTAATCCACACAGGCTCAAAATTATACATATGTGGTCAAAAATATACATACACTCACTTGTATTAAGTCAGTGGTGCTGAATGTTCCAAAATGCCCTTTAATTTGCCAAGCCTCTTAACTCCTGTTAGTGATCATGATTGACTACAGCTGGTAGCTTCTCTGTGCCAACATGAAAAGGGTTTGTTTGACAGCACTCATTGGATTGACCAACACAGTAAAATGGGAAAGCCCAAGAAACTCAGTGCACATCTGAGAAAGAGGATGGTAGATTTACACAAGCCGGGAATGTCTCTTGGAGCCATTTCTTAATAATTGCAGATTCCAAGATCATCGGCTCAAACAATTGCATGTAAGTGCAAGTTATTGGGAGGTGTAGCCACTTTGCCAAGGTCTGGAAGGAGACCCAAACTGTCACCCTCCGCTAAGAGGAAATTAGTTTGGATGGTCAGGAACCACCAAGGCACAGGTCTGCCATGAACTGGAAGCTGCTGCAACACCAGTGTGTCTGCAGTCAAGCTAGTTTTACATCTCCATGGACTGAGAAGTCCCTGCTCCAAAATCAACACCTTCAATCTCGACTAAAGTCTACAGCTGACCACATGGGCCAAGAAAAAGCCTTCTGGGGGAAAGTTTTATTGTCAGATGAGACAAAGATTGAGTTGTTTGGCCTCAATGACCAGAGGTATGTTTGGAGGAATTAAAGTGAGGCCATCAACCACAAGAACACTACCAGTGGTAAGCATGGTGGTGGAAGCATCATGCTCTGGGGCTGTTTGTGGCCAGTAGAAATGGTGCATTGCACAAAGTGGATGGAATAATGGAGGAGTACCTCAGAATTCTTCAGCATAACCTCAAACCATCAGTCAGACAGTTGAAACTTGGACACTTGGGTGTTCCAACAGGACAATGACCCCCAAACACACATCAACGCTGGTTGTGGAATGGATAAAGCGGGCTAACATTAAGCTTTTGAAATGGCCTTCCCAAAGTCCTGACCTCAACCCTATTGAAAATTTGTGGACCGTGCTTAAAAGTCAAGTCTGTGTCAGGAAACCAACAAATTTAATTGAAATTTATCAATTCTGCCAAGAAGAGTGTTCAAATATCCAACCAGAATTCTGCCAGAAGCTTGTTGATGGCTACCAGAAGTGTCTGCTCAAGGTGAAATTTGCTAAGAGACATTCAACCATATATTAGGTGTGCTGTATGTAAAAAATTTTTTTTTTTGACCCTGTATGTATAATTTTGACCCTGTGTTGATTACAGAAAACCCAAAATGAATGAAAACGTTTTTTTCCTATTAACACTAGAACCACCAAGCCTTTCAGATGAACAGTATCAGCCGGAGCCGAATGCTGTTTCTCGTCATTAGCATATGAATCAGCCCTATTAGCATACATATTCTCCTCAGCAGCATCACCATCCAGCCAGAGCATCAGTTCATCTACTGGGTCGTCATCAAACTATATAGAGTAGTCTAAAAAATAATGAATTACAGAATTTGCTTGTTTTAAATGGTTAATGAATTTGCAAAAAGACAAGAATGTGTTTTTGAAGGTCTTATCATACGAAATTTTTTTTTAAAATAATACATAAAACGATTATTTTTAAGAACATGTGCTATAGTATTTTCATTTCCCTACAGATGTACAAAATGAAAATTACACAACACTTAAATTATTCAGAAATATATCCATTAGAATTTAGTTTTCATTTTGATCTCATTTTGATGATATACAAAGCAAAATAACAGATATTAAAAGGATATACGCATGAATAGCCGTACATAGGTACAGAAGATAAACACCATAAATAAAGGAAAGGATGATTTACAGTAGCCTACATGAATGGTGTGTTTTGGCTGCAGGGTGGCAGCTCCCGTCTCTGTTTGTTAATGGTTCCCAGATGGCTTGTTTTTTTCGCTGTCACATTTCTGCCTTTGCCCGTGAGACTCAGAGCCTTTCAAAACCACAGTCTCTGAAACCCGCTCACCCGCTGGCCTGGTTTCATTCTTCCCCTGGTATGGATATCCATTGAGCATGTACTTCGTGTCGACATCAGAAGCTAACCAAAATTTTATCCCAAACTTGTCATGTTTGTTGGCCATGTAATGGGTAAAACGGAACTGTTGCTCATCTACAGTTATGTTCTCTCCTGGCTTGTAACGAGCAATGCAGTTCTTCACAAAACTTTACTGGGTGTCTGAGATTGCAGCAAACTTGTCCGTTTTCAAGCGTAGTCTTCTGGTCTCCTTGTCATCAAAACGCAGGTGTCGCATAATCTCTCTGAAGCGGTTGCGTGGCATGGTCTCTCGGAAAAGGTTAACCCCATATTGATCAGACCAAAATTACTCAATCCATGCTCTTCCCACCGTAAGCGCCGCAGCAATGAGGTTCCCGAGGTAGACGTACCTGTAACAACTGAAAAAGAATGTAAACCACGTACACAATTTCAAAGAATGATTTACAGTAGCCTACATGAAAATATAGAAGTCATTTGTTGATTGTATTGACGAAAAACGGTAACGTGTAATATGTTTGCTGAATTGATAATTGTGAATAATTATTTAGCCTAATACATTTGTAGAATCTTACTCCTTAGTAAAATAAGCAGAGAAAATTCAGAGAGATGATAGGATGTGTATGTGATTTTGTTTCTCTTAATGCAAATAGTAACAGTGTAATATGTTTGTTGAATTGGTGATTGCTAAATAATGTCTGGTATTTCGTTTTGTGAATAATTATTTATATTTACATTTTATGTTTACATTTGATGAATTAGCCTACACAAGAATGCTGAATCTCCTATTGAAAAACTGTGAAGTGTGATACATACTTTGAATTTTCAAGTAGCCTATATTGTTCGTATTATGTTTCAATAATAGCCTAATTATATTGTTGAATGGTCATGGAAATCTTGTATTTCATTTGTAAGTTCATTAAAATTCAGCCAAGACTATCATTCATCTGGGTGTATCGAGCATTCATCCATTGATGTCATGCATTCAGTGAGGGGTGATTAGCACTTGGGTACCAACGCTAAGTGGCGTGGGCTGTTGGCGGATTAAGTCGGAAAAATAGTAATTAGTCTCTAAATAGTTTTCCGTTTGTTCCATTGTCAGAATTCTAAACTCAATGTAATATGTGCCTATTTATGAAAAGTCATGGAAGGAGGGTGGTGGTGTAGATTTCAAAATGGCAGTTTATTTTAATTGCAAACTCAAACGCCAATTCCCGTAGGCATTTGGCAGTCCTAGTGTTAAAGATATATGTTGTACAATGATTCTACCCCAGAAAAAGAACAGTTCAAAGAAAACATTGAAAGACCTATATTGCCATGGCATTTGTGGCCATGATGAGTGTATGTAAACTTCCGACTGCAACTGTGTATGAATGGATGACCCACCTGTACATAAGTTATCAGAAAACCTAACTCCCCTCCAGTGCCAAAGTTGAACAAATTGGACCTGTTCACTGTCTGTTTTGACAAAGTTTCATTGTGTATGAACATCTGGATGGAGAAACCAATCATTTTCTTTGGGTAATGCAATACTTTATTCAGAAACAAAAACAATGTCAGATACTGTCAAAAATATGGAATCTATTGTGATGTGAAATTTTGGCCATATCACCCAACCCTGCTGTAGATACTATTCTATAAACATTTGTTTGCAACCCATAAATGCGTCCTAACAAACTGACCTCCCCATCTACTTCCTCTTCATCAGGGAGAGATGAGCTTCGAGCAGGACGTCCTTGTAGAGGGAGGGCGGTTGGGTCAGATGACCAACGGGACAGAGTACCACGAGGTGTGTCCGTAAGATTAGAGAAAATGGAGAGTGATGTCACATCTTTACTATGAAGTATATCAAATGAAGGTTCCCAGCGAATGTATCTGAATAATGCCCTTACAACTCTTGGCAGCCATTTACTTCCTGTTTACTTATGACGTCGACCCATTTTCACGTTCAAGGTGCGTCAGTTCCAATCGGACCACCACCTGGTGAGGTTCTACTTCCTGACCAGGATCTTCTCACGCTACATGCAGAGCATCCTGGATGACATTGAGCACGGACTGAAACCAGACGTTGTCATTATTAACTCCTGTGTCTGGGATGTTTCTAGGTAACTGTTCCGCAAGTTTCTCATTGTTTTGGATTACATACATGATGGGTTGGGAACTGGAAGGGACCTTGAGTTCAAGATTCTTGCAATATATATGTATTGCGATTTGCTGCTGTTTAATTTGACTGACCTTTCTAAACAGTTTAATTCTACCTCCAAAGACAATATTTTGCCAAAATCATTTAATACTAAAATAAAAAAGTTAATAATTTGCTTAGTGTTGCGTTTTTTTTTTTGTTTTTTTTTTTTAACTGGAATTCAAATGTGCAACATTTTAGTGACCGGATTACAGGGGTACTGTAATCCTCCCAAAACGACCCACTTCCATGATATACATAGTAGAATAATGCAAATATACCACTACAATTATGGGGTTAACAACAAACATGAAATTGGTTGAAGACATTTGATGAGACTTTCTCTTACAAAATGCACACTACAACGCTCTAGACGGGCTCTGGCAGGCTAAGTTCTATTTCACATCAGTGGCGAACATAATAAAACAAAGCCAATACCAGCATGTGAAATAGTTATATAATTGCAATATCCTTTTTTTGTTCATAAAACGAACTTTCAACAGCCAGTGTCCTCACTCTGCTCCCCAGATATAACTCAAAGTGGCATGTTGAGTACAAGGAGAACTTGCACAAGTTCTTTGAGAAGATAAAGTTGGTCTTGCCTCCTGAATGTATAGTCGTGTGGAGCATGACCATGCCCCTAGGAAAGAGAATCGTGGGAGGCTTCCTGGTGCCAGAGGTGGGTCAGACACACACACACTGACTAAACGTTTGTTCCTATTTGGGCCGACTCCGTGCTATGTTTAAATAAGCTGAATAGATAATGTACAATGAATACAAGCTTGCATTTATTTTTTCATATAATCGGATAATTATTTTATACAGAGCAACTTATAGTATTGAGTGCGTAGAATTATGTTTTTGTCCTGTCCCCTGTGGGAATTGAACCCACAACCCTGGCGTTGCAAGCACCACGCTCCACCAACCGTGCCGGATGGATGTAGATAACCTTTCAAATTCCCCCTCCGAGCAGGTGGAAGAGAGGGGGCCGACGCTGCGCTACGACGTGATCGAGGCCAACTTCTACAGCTGCCAGATTGCCGATGCCTACGGCCTGGACATCCTGGACCTCCACTTTAAGTTCCGCTTCTCCCTGCAGCACCGCATGAAGGACGGGGTCCACTGGAACGCCGTGGCCCACAGACACATCACCTCGTTGCTGCTGCAGCACATTGCCCAGGCCTGGGGCGTGGCTCTGCACTGCCCTGTCACTACAGTGGGTTAGTATTCCGCACCTCTGGACGTTGTTCATTTGTGAACACAACCACCCGTCTGTCTGACTACCGCCGTCGCTTGACGAGGACTGGGTAACTGATGTACGCTTTTTCTTCTAGAAACCATCAGCCATTCAGAACAGCCGCAGCTCCAAGCCTGCACAAACAACTTGGTTGAGAACATGGGTAAGAGTGTAGGGTTCAGTTACCCATGGTGCAGCAAATTGTACTGTACATTCAGTGGCTACTTTATTAGGTACACCTACATCTAGTATTGGGTAGGATCCCCCTTTGCCTCCAGAACAGTCTGAATCCTTTAGGGCATGGATTCAATAAGTTTCTGGAAACATTGCTTAGGGACAGTGGCCCTCATTCACGAAACGTGCGTACGATCAAATTTGATATTAAAATTATCGTACAATCATTTCACCGACAAAGCTGGTATTCAACAATATTATCTTTGTCGTATCCTTACTATCAAACTCATGTCTGGTCGGAGACCGTATAAACCAATGAACAAAAAATAAGATCATACTTGATTTGCAATAAGACCATCATTGTCACGCAAAACAACAATCGTAACAGCCTCAGTAACAACAACCACAATTATAATTATAATAATAGGTAATATAAAATAAGATGATAAGGAACTTAAAACATACAAACGTACCACAATGTCAAATATTGTATCACTACCGTAGGCTATTATTGTATTATTTCACTTTATTCAGCATTTTCTCTCCTTTTGTTTATGCGTTTGTAAGGTTTGAAATGCCTTTGTATATATTATGCGCTAGACAAACTTGCTTTGCCTTGCTTTTCCTAAGTCACTCAGGCCGTATCAACATACTTGGAGATCATAAATGGTCGTCATAATTTCGGTGGCTGGCATCTTGATTAGCTAACAGGTCTTAAATTGACTAGTGAGAGGATAAATAAACCAGTGGTTCTGGGTCGAGCAGTTACGCTAATGATATAAGAGCTTGCTCTTTTAAAGGACTTCAGTTCTGGGATGAGACGCGAAAGTGTTCTGTAACTGCGCTGATTTCACCATTAGCCCTTTGAGGCTGTAATTTATGTTTATCTGTCAATTCATAGGTTGCTGATTGCCACATCCGCATAAATTCCGGGTGTGTCATATGTAAATAAGGACAGGTGCAGCACGTTCTTGTGTCCACATCTTTATCCGATTTATCAATCTACGATGACATCTACGCTCTTTTCGAACAGGTGCGACAGTTTCGTGAATCACACTTGCAAATGATCGTCTCTCCCAACGTTTGAATCTGAGATCTTTTCTGAGAAGGTTTCATGAATGAGGGCCATTGATTCTGCGAACCTGCCGTTCCAGCTCATCCTAATGGCGCCGTTGGTTTGAGTTCTGGGGACTGTGCTGGATGTTTGAGTAAACTGAAGGCGCTGTCATGTTCGTGGAATCGTCTTGAGATTTCGTAGGTACGCTGTGACATTTAAATGATGCTCAGTTGGTAGTAAGGGGCCTAATGTGTGCCAAGGAAAGATTCCCCACACCATTACACCACCACCACCACCATGTACCTTAGCAGGGTTCAACATTAACGATGGCCTGCTGGCCCGGGTCCAGAAAGACCTAACGTCAGGCCAGTAGACAAAGACAGTCACTGGCCCCATAGGGGCCAGTGCTCAATTTCCCCATTTAAATTCATATTATCGAATTAAAACCTTTGCTTGTCATCTTTGTCACTCTGCCCGCTAAAATTTTCTCACATTAAAATGTCTGTGGTGCTTCTTCTCCCCCCTCGGTGTGGTGTGTTACAGTATCGGTGTCGTCTTTTTGACCAATAATCTTCTATGACTCGTCTATTTTGACCAATCATAGTTCATAGCGCGTTCTAGAGCAGGACCCAAACATGGCATCGTACAAGGCAAAGCAAACGAGATCATTTGTTTTCATGGAAAGAACAGGTTCCATGAGTCAAAAACAATGGCAAAGGACACACACTGCCGTACATGTCGTGTACACGGTGAGAGCCAATAAGGTGGGATCGTTTTTCAAGGGAACGAACAACTACCGAAAACCTGCTCTTAAGTCCCTGCAGCATGTCCTGTTATTGCGGCCAGACTCGCTGCTGATAACCCTGCGGCTGCTCCAAATGAATGAGGTAGCGCGTAGCCAAATTGAAAAATGAATTATGACCGTCTATCATGTTGTGAAGAGGGAGAAACCATTCATGGACTACAGCCATGACATGGTTTGTTGAATACGGATAGAGAAACCGTACGGACATGGCTTGTCGACAGTAAGTGTCATGTTAACTAGTGGCCTGCTAGGGCCAGTGAGAAAAAAAGGTACCGTTGGACTCTGACATTAGAAACAAGGCAGGATGGATTCATTCAGGCCCTACTATCTGCAAGGTCTGACGTGTTGTGTGTTCGGAGATACCCTTAAGCACACCCCCGTTTTAGTAGTTATTTTTAGTAGCTGTCGTCTTTGACGGCTTGGACAACTCATTCTAATGTGAATCTAAGTGTTTTCGACCAACAGAACTGCAACTGATTTAACGTTTTTGGTTTATCACACCGTCCTCCATAAACTAGTGTCTGTAGTGTGTGGAAATCCCAGGAGGTCAGCTGTTTTTGAGATACTGGAACCACCACATCTGTCACCAACAATCATCCCACGGATGATCACGTCTTCCCTGTTATAATGTATGATTGAACAACAATTAAACGTCTTGACCATGTGTGCATGCTACATATATAGTTGCAGCCATATTTTTTGCTGTTAGCCATTTGACTTGTCCTTGTGCCCTTAAGCAAAGCACTTAAACCATATCAATTCTGTAAGTCTCTGTTGATGAGTGTTAAAATGTCGGAATGTATTTCCCTCAGCACGACACAGCTGGCGCTTCCCATCGGTGCCTCGTTACAGAATTCCAGACCGCCGGACGATAAACTCTGATCACTTCAGTGGTAAAACAGATTGACCGCAAAAAGCCACAAGCCACACCTCTCTTTGTACAGCACCCATGTCACCACAGGGGAGCACTGGTGTACACTGCATAAAACCACTGTTTCAGGAAACTGATTTGATGGGATGCCACAAGTGATGACACAATTTACTTTCTTTTTCTCAGGTTAGCAGAATTAGAGTATGGCTTGGAAAACCTTGCCGTATTGAAGAAAAACCTTCAGTACGGCAGTCACATTGACAATAGACAACCCGTTCAGACCATTTTCCACATCCACACTGGAAGTCTTTAGAAAGGTTGTTGGCCGCGGTTATACCCTTATTTAATTCCCGTATGCTGGCATTATTCCTGACTACAGTTTTGGGAGGGTTTCAGCAATCCTGGTCCTAAAGTGAAAACGTCTAATTGATTTAACCAATTACTTTAGTAGCTCAGCATGGTGCCCCTTTACGGCCAAATTCCTGAAACGGTCTTTCCCAATAACCTGTGTGAGGACGCGTTTGTAAACTGTGTGTACTGTCATTCACCAGGATGCTGGCGAACAGACTCTTTCAGTCCATATCACCGCTACGGGCCTCATGCAGAACACTTCAGGCATAGTGCAACAGGTAACAATCCTTAATATTGTGTTTGTAGTGTAGATGCCCTGATCTCAGAATGCCCAGAATTTTTTTTTTTTTTTAAAGCCAGGGTTTGAACTCATTCCTTAGGGAGGGCTAGTGTCTGCTGGTCAGGGAAGTTCCCAACTCATCAGTGATCTCTAAAGGGATAGTTCATCCAAAAGTCATATTTGTGTGAAAGTCCACTTAGCCTGAGTTATTCCTGAAGGCATGTAGTCATTTTGTAAAAGAAAATCCATTATTCAGCTCTGTCCCAGTCTGTAATTAGCATTATTAGCATTGTCCAAATTAATGAATGGAAACATTGTGTCTCACTATACCAAAGCTGCATTGCAAGTGGAAAACAACTCCAAACACTTCAAACTACATTCAGTCATCTGTCACGGTAGCATCGAATACTTTTTAAAAAAAAATTTAAACTGTATTCTGAAGAAACAACCGGCGTAATTGGCTGAATTGAAACTAGCACTAGCAAACAATTTCCTATAGCCACCATACACAGCTTCTGTTCTTCAGCAGTCATGTCATTGTGGTGAGCGTGAACTTTAACCCCAACAAACTACGTGAAGATTGGTTGCTTTGCCTAGCTGACCCATTTTCGTCAATGGACTTCAGAATATTTGTAATTGTGGAAAATGCTGTGGTCGTAAGAAAGGTACAAGGGACGTGGGAGAGGCGACTTGAGGTTTCACTCGTTGCCTTATCTGTAAGGTCTGTTCACAGTTCCATCTCTCAACCACATCACCAGGACGACATAGCCTTCAGATCCCAATCACAACAAACGCAGCAACTCCTCCTAGCTCCCAATCACCAAAATACTAAGCCTGTTCAAGAGTTTCTTTCTAACATTCTTTTATCCTAGCATGCCTTTCGTGTTTACGATTTAGCTGAGCCTATTTTAACATTAACTTTTTTTTTTGATTTTGCCTTCAGCCTGCTCCTTTTGTTCTTCTGCCATTCATATTCCCCATCCTACTATTTTTAAAATTACGGCTAGTTTCCACTGTTATATTGCTGTATTTTTTGCTATATTGTTGCTTTATATATTTCTTAATTTTTACTACATATATACAGCTCCGGAAAAATTTAGACCACTGCACCTTTTTCTTTCCTTTCCAAGTGGTCTCTTAATTTTAACCCTTCTGTTCCTCACTCAAAACCTTCTTTTTCGGCTTTTTTAGAAAGGAAAGAAAAAGGTGCAGTGGTCTCTTAATTTTTTCCGGAGCTGTATTTTGTGCCTTGTCACAAGAATTTCAGGATGACGCTGTGTTATTCGGTGCATTTGATAAAAACACTGCAAACTTAGGGATTTCCTGTGTATCGACTTCTGCCTGTTTACATCTGACCACTCTTGCTCCTGGGTGTTGACTTGAAAGTAAGTGCAAGTAATACTTCCGATTGCTATGTTATAATACACAATGTACACATTGTCTCTGGATATTCTGGGCAAGGGTTGGTGATTAACAGGTTCACCATCGCCCCCCTTTAGCAGCTGTCCAAGCTTATATTTGGTCAATTCATCCTCTGTGTATTCTGGTTAGAACAAGGCATGCTCTATCCCCTGAAAGATGTTCTTCCTGGTCGTATTGAGAGTAAGACAATGTATTTATTTGCTTGAGAAAGAAAGGAAATTTTGACTGTCCGAAGTGAGTATCAAAGACGAAATAGGTAACTTGCTTTCTAGCTAGCGAATAATAACTTTAGTTTACTCTGACGTACACTTACTCTTCCCGAAAGACCGTGTAGATTAATACACCGGTGAACAAAACTGACTGGTAAACACAGGACGTGCCCGTTTATTTGAAATGAGAATTATCGTGAAAATTAAAACTTAATTTTGAAGAATACAACATTGTCATGTTCTTTGAGGTAAGCAACACCTATAGTCTTAGTTTGGAGTGTTTTGGAGTAGTTTTCTGCTTGCAATGCAGCTTTGCGATAGTGGCACGCACCGTTTCCATTCATGAATTTGTACAATGCTAATAAAGCTAAGTACTGACTGAGACAGAGCTGAATAATGGATTGTTTTCAAAAATGACAATGTGGCTACAGGAACAACTCTGGGTAAGTGAACTGTTACCCAAATATGATTTTTTTGATGAACTATCCCTTTAATTAACTAATCAAGTATAGTTTGGAACAAAAGCCTGCACTTTGGAATGAGTTTGAGGTCTGTGTTGACTAATCAGAATCCACTTTAGTGATAATGAATACCTCTGTTTTATTGGAGATTTCTTTAACGTGTTTAAATGTGGCCTGCAGCTCTGTAATGTTTGCATCCGACTCTGGGTACTGTAACCTATGTAATTACATCCCTGACTCCTCTGCTGTTTTTTCACAGGCAGATCAGATCTATTTGACCTTTGACCTATTAGAACGTCTCCTAAACACTAGCTCTGATTGGTCAAAGGACTAGTTAGGAATGTCAAAATTGGTGTGTCTGTGTAAACAGCGCTCTTTTACTTGCCCCTTACCCTGTATGTCTAGACTGGCAGCCAGCCAACTCGGGCATTCAGCGCTACAGGGCTAGGGAAGGGTTGTACAGTGGCTACAAGCAACACTTCTACGAGGTAGGAGGGGCAGACCACATTGTCTGAAGACACACTTTAAATTAAGTTTAACCACACCGTTTGCACTTAGTATTGATATCTGGCTGGAGATCAACTGAGGTTAAAAAGTGGCAAAGTGCATTTCTTGGCCAGCATTTCAGAAAGGTCTCATCTGTGGTTTTATTTTTTGTATTTAAATTTTTTTGGTCTGGTTTTTATTTCTTTCATTAAATTGATTCACTGTTTGATGTCATATAAAGTCAGTTTATTTGAAGTGCATTTCACCATGCACACACACTAATGGATTTCATTTTATTAGGACACTCTTCCTGACTCTCCCAAGTTTGGCATTGGCTACTTGAATTTCGAGGATAACCAAGCCAAATGGCACGACCTGCGCAACGGACCTCGGGCTGCCCCTGCACACCACAGACTGATGGACCACAGATTCATCGAAAATGGTGGGATCTCTAGAATGTAGATTTGTGGCTGGTTTTCTGAAGAAACTGAAAATATTTTTTGCCTGAAGAGGGTTCGATCATTGCTAAGTAAAGGTCTTAGTGATTATGATTTATCTTCTGTTATTGAAAATTTCTTTTATATTCTAAAAAACTTTTGTAATTGTATGGCCACATTTTAACAGTAAGCAGCTGGAATTCTACAGTGTTTTAAAGAACAATGCAATGTGGTAATTTGATGGCATTGCAATACTGCGAACCGCTCAATCGATCTGACTGTTAATTATGAACCTCTGGGGGTTTTGATTTCAATACAAACGGCAGAAATTAAAACAAATTATAATAGCTTGTGCAGGAAAGTATATTTCCTGAATAATTAACATAATTACTCTCTAATTTGGGAGTTTTGTAAATCTGCTTTAAATTAGTGCTTTAATGTGTTTAGTGTCGTTGCCATGGATTGCAATGCACTTTTTTTGCCCCATCTTTCTAGGTGAACAAATGCAAGCAGTGCTGCATAATGAAGCCTACCGTCCCAGACCCTATGTAGACCCTCCTGCCTGTCTGGAGAACCGGTATGTGATGAGGAAGAAACAATCCAAGAAGCACTACACCCCCTACACTCGTCAGAGACCCCACGAATACTGCAGATAATTACTGGGAAGCCGCTGTGTTTCGTTACATGGGCTGTACAGACCGTTCCTGACCGGGACCTAGAGTTTCTCCTGGTTACCACAAGATGGTGGTGAAGGAAAAAAACGCTGTGAAAAGGACAAGCTCGGGCCCTGTGTATAGTGTAGAACCACAATTCACTGTACGGCACTGATCTAAACTCCACTGCGTAAAGTGTCTTCCAAAAACTCTTAAATGATTGTTTCCCAAACCTGGGTAGTGACTCACTGGAGGTATATTTCTAGAGGTCTCTGTCTTTGCTCTTGAATTCTTAATTTACTTTTAAATTTTTCTTTTTACACAATGATTAATTTTAAGTCATTGACATACAATTGGGTGTTCCATGTTATGTGAAGTTGTTGATTCTGATTCTTTTGTCTTGCCACTGTGTGTGATTGGGTTGGTTGTATAAGTTAGGAACCCTGGAGAATTGTAGTGGCATGCTGAAGCTTTTTACATTGATACAATAAAAATTATGCTGATTTAACGTTTTGGGTCGAATGTCTTTAGTTTTGTCCTGAAAAATCAGATGTTTGTAAGGCACTTCAGGTTGAAGATGACTACAGCCTAGTTGTCTGGTCAGGTGCAGCAAGAACAACAGTTGGTTTTGAATAGAGCAGTGTATTGCACTATTGCAGGTATACCCAGAAGACAAATGTCAATAATATGCATGTGTTGAAAGAACCAAGCTGTCTGTTAAGTCTAAGTAGAACAAGCTGGCAGGTAAACAGAACTCGAACTTACGGTAGCAATAAAACCTGATTATACAAAAGTGTAATATGGAGAAAGTGTAATTCTACTTTAGCTGGGCATTATAGATGTTAATCTATATTAATATTATATTGTGTGTGTGTGTGTGTGTGGTTTTTGCTGTCAGGACCCCATGTAGAGAATCTGGTGCATTGTTAGCAGCTAATGGTGAACTGGTAAAAATATTTGTGGCAAGATGTTAGTTTTACTCACTTCCTGTGTCGCCTTCTGCAGGTTTTGGTGGTGTTTCCTATAAGTGTCCAGTCCACCTCCATTTTATTGTGTTTAGAGATGCCAGTGAAGGCAATGAACTAGCAGGTAGAAACAAAAACCAGAAGTGTTTCGGTCCTCTAGGACCAGATTTGAATTGCCCTGCTGTACACAGATTACAACTATTCCTAGGATACAGTGCCTGCTGGTCAGTCCAGAACTAGACCCTTTATAACAGCTTTATAAATAAACTGCATTACATTGTATGTATTCAGACCGGTATCTGTTTCAGGAATACCTGACTAAATAGATCACTTCCCAGGTAGCAGTCAGTTCTGGGCCGTATCAGTACATCACTAGCCTGTGTTGGTGCATGTGGGCCAGAACTGTGCCAGATACTCAAGATACTGTAAGGTCCATATACTGTAAGGTCCATATATATAACCTTCAGTAAGTTTAACAATGTTTTTGAGGTGGGCTGTCAGGGCCAGCACGGCCTTCTCTGCTGGCCTAATGTTATCAATCAGAAAATTACATTTTTATCATTTAATATCTATTTTTATGAATGCTATATGTATTATAAGTTCATTCCCATCATTTTATTGCTACTCTTCCTCAGTTGCACTGCTTCCAGTGCAGCTCGGATAAATTTGAGCTTTTATCCAATCAGATTTTTCACCTGTGTTGTCACCGTGTGAATCCCCTCTGCTGTTGAAGCAAATGTGGACGATGTTGTTGATTGTCACAGTCTTTAACCAATCAGATTTTGAGTTAGTCATGTTGGGCATATTCTTTGACATGCCAGAGCTTGCCTACAAGTCAGCATTATTCATGTGGTGTGCTCAGAGGGCCAGTTAGCTAATTGAAGTAAAACTAGCTAGCACGTAATGTAGCAACATGTAAGGTTTATTTAAACTTTCTTTTGTGACTTCTTGATTTGTACACTGCTCAAAAAATGTAAGGGAACACGTAATCATCACAGTATAACACCAAGTCAATTAAACTTCAGGCATATCAATCTGTGCAGTTAGGAAGCATAAGCGATTGTGAATCAATGTCACCGGTTTTGGTGCAAATGAAAGTGACAACTGGTGCACTGGAGAGGCAACAGCAAGACAACCCCCAAAAAGGGAATGGTTTTGCAGGTGATGGCCACAGACAATTGCTCTGTCCTTATTCTTCCTGACAGTCTTCTCTAGGTTTGTCCTTGTCACTACTGGTAGCATGAAGCGTTACCTGCAGCCCATTCAGGTTGCACAGGTAGTCCAGCTCCTCCAGGATGGCACATCCATATGTGCCGTCGCAAGAAGATTTGCTGTGTCTCCAAGTACAGTCTCAAGAGCATGGAGGAGATACCAGGAGATGGGTCATTAGAAGGAAAGCTGAACTGGGCTGTAGATGGATCTGCTCCAGATGGATCTGCTCCACAAAGGAGCATCTGCTCCTTTGTGCGAGGAGGAACAGGAGGAGCACTGCCAGAGCCCTACAAAATGACCTCCAGCAGACTACTGGTGTGCATGTGTCTGAGCAAACTGTCAGAAACAGACTCTATGAGGGTGGCATGAGGGCCTGACGTCCTCTAGTGGCACCTGTGCTCACAGCCCAACACCGTGCAGCTCGATTGTCATTTGCCAGAAAAGATCAGAATTGGCAGGTCTGCCATTGGCTCTCCACTCTCTTCACAGATGAGAGCAGGTTCACACTGAGCACATGACAGATGTGAAAGACTCTGGAGATGTCGTGGTAAATGTTATGCTGCCTGCAACATCATCCAGCATTTGGCGGTGGGTCAGTAATGATCTGGGGAGGCATAACCTTGGAGGGTCGCATAGACCTCTACGTGCTAGCCAACGGTACCCTGACTGCTGTTTGGTGCCGGGATGAAATCCTCAGACCCATTGTCAGATCTTTTGCTGGAGCAGTGGGCCCTGGGTTCCTCCTGGTGCAGGACAATGCCCGGACAATGGCATTGATGCCATTGACTGGCCCTCACGTTCCCCAGACCTGAATCCAATTGAGAACCTCTGGGACGTTATGTATCGATGCATCCAACACTGCCATGTAGCACCACAGACTGTCCAGGAGCTCACTGATGCCCTGATCCAGGTCTGGGAGAAGATCCCCCAGGACAACATCCGCCATCTCATCAGGAGCATGCCTAGACGTTGTCGGTAGTGCATACAGGCGCATAGGGGCCATACAGATTGAGTTTCTGTGATGAAATTCACATAAGTTGGGACAGTCTATTTAAATTGTTTACTTAGATTTTCTGTGTGAGTTTGAATCCAGCCCTCAATCGGTTGGTGATTTCGGTTTCCATTAACCGTTGTTCCATCGTTCCGTTCTCACAATGTACAGTTAAGATTTTTATCTTTAATATATTTTGTTCATCGAGACCCAATGTGTGACTTAAGTGTTCCCTTCATTTTTTTGAGCAGTGTAGATGCAGAGCTTTAGAGTTTTTGTTTAGATTTTTACTTGTTTTTTTAACATACAATGGCTGAAGAAGAAATGGATTTGGTGGCGGATTAACTGGCAAAGCCTTTTTGGAGGACCTCTCAAGAAAAGCTGGAAATTGTGAGGGTTGACCAACCCCTCAGCTAGGAGCCCTGTCGCAATCAGGGAAAGGATTTGTGCAGCACTTTCATTTGAGCAACTATGAAAAGCATGCCTGGCTTATAGCGTTCTTGTTTCTTTGGTAAGGACATTTATCTATGCAATGTCTATGTGTGATGCAGCATCCTGTCATACTGCATTATAGTGGTACATCCCTGATGTTTCAGTCACCATGTACACGTTTCTGTAATTAATGTATTGTAACTCTCATAGGTGTTGAGCCTCATGTTAAATCAGTTTCACTCCACTCGATAAAGGTTACTGTCACTGTGAATATGGGGTGGTTATGTCGAATGACAACAGCCTATAGCCCTTGTGTCACAGTGAGGTCATTCGAAGGTGGTGTAATTGCGGGAGGATAGCACTGAAGGCCTAGGTGTGAAATACATGTCCCGCCCCTGGGCTGTGTATTTAAAAACTTTTTAATCACTTAGTAAATTACCTAAACAGAACACCTAGTTCGAGATTAATCAGTATTTGCAGTGTAATTGCTTTAGAGATTGTATAATTGACTATAAACATTTACTTTAATCATCCCACTGTTGAATGTGTACAAGGCCAAAATCCTTTCAAATTGTCTTTATTTCCACCCAAATATACTTGCATGCTTTTCAGTTACCATGAACAGGGACTACCGATTTTAAAAGTATTGACACCAGTATGAAAGACAGACTTCATGGTTTAATGATTAACTAAACAATGGTTAAACATTACCAAATGATTTATAACAGCTGGTTAGGAATGTCAAACCATTCAAATACAGCAGATTTACTGATGTCTAGGTGTCCAACTAGTGGACTAAGACAAAAGAAATCTCACATTTGCAAAATTGAATTAGCTTTCTATCTCACCAATATAAATAAATTCCTAAAGACCACAGACCGAAAGATGTGAAAAGGTGTGATTTGGCAATGGAGCTTCATTTCATTGTCTTGTTATTGACTGAGTTTGAAATGTCAGGACATAAACGTAAAATTACCAAATAGTAAAATGAATATATTAGTGTCAATAGAATAGTTTCTGAAAACAGATTAAGGTCACTAACTGTCTGCTGAATGGTATATTTATTTCAGTGGTAAAAGCTTGATCCTGCTTGCTGGAATATACAGGTAGCTGCTTATAACAGCAGTATCACCACAGAAAGTAGAAAAATAGGAAGGAAACGGCAAGGACTTTAAGAAGTGCTATTCAATAACTAACATTGTTTTCCCTGTGATTAACCAATGTGGGCTCAGCCATCAACTCAACTAGGTGCATACATTTTTGTTTTCATCAAAAACTTCTACTCCACCAAACGAATATTCAGCAGTTGCCTCACTTCTACACAAAAGCTGCTTAAAAAAGGCTTCCGGCAATTCAGTGACTTGTTACTTTTATAACTGAATTTTATGGAATCAAGCTATATTAGCTACTTGAGAACACTTTCATGTCTCATTGGCAAAGGTGTATGTAATCCCCATATAAATAGAATTCCTAAAAGGAACACTGAACAGATGGTGTCGCATCACATGTATCCTGAGAGAATCTGTGAAACAATGGGAAGTGGACTGAAACGTGACACAGAATAATAAGAAAACACATCTGTGTTGATTGCAGAAGCCTGTTGTCAGTCATTGACGTTGGCCAATGCGGTGCCGTCTTAGTTCATGAGGAGGCGGTGCACTTGCTGCAGGTGCTGATGCGATAGAACCAGATGGTGCACCTGCTCCTGTCCCTTGGCACATGGGACGGCAACGCGACCCACGAACACCGTACCCCCCTGCTTCTCATCCTTTGCCTGAGCAAAACAAGAGGGGTCAGGAGTGACAAGGTTTAACCGAACAATGTATTCACCTGTAATTGTCCAGGACCAAACATGACTGTCTTCCTACCTATGTGATATGTGTGATGTCCATAAAAAAGCCCAATACAATGAATTTTTAATGTTCTGCGACAGAAACAGTATTGCCCTTTACCTTGACGAAAGAAGAGATTGGGAAGGTAGCAAAGTCAGAAGAGACCTTGGCTCCTGGTTGCTGACCAATCATGTGCTCAGCCACTTCACCCTTAGAAAATCAAAAATAATACCACGGTAATTCCATGCAAAACAGGTTGTTAAATTCAGATAGTGACATATTAATGTAGTGTAGAGTAGGACTGATAACACAGTTGATGATATCGATTCCAGTCACCTTCAGTTTGTCCAGAGCTTCGCTCAGAGACTGCAGTCGGGCTGTCTGGTCCAGGAGCTGAGCACTAGCACTCACTAATGAGGGATGAGAAGCGATCAATTGCTTATAAAAGCCACACTGTATCTAATCACATACCCCATGAGATGTTCTACCATAAACCATGAAGTCAAACACCAAAGTATGTGAAGTTCTGTAGAGGTTGGAAATCCAATTCACATATATTGTGGTTTTAAACAACGTAACAACCAATCTACATATGGTTTTGAAGTCTGAGATGAAGCAGGGCATTTCGGCAGCACTATTGTGGGCTACACCCTCTGAGAGATGACTACGTCCTGGGATTTCCTTGCTACGTGCTCACCTGGCGTCTTGCCCGTGATGTCGACCACTTTAACGCTGGCGCTCATCTTGAGCAGGGTCCCCAGGAGCTGGTCGGTCTTCCTGTAGAGAGCCCCGTGGAGGGGCCCCTCTGTCGGGGGAGTGGAGGAGCCCTTCCTCAGGGGAAGCCTGGGGACGTGGAGGGGAGGGAGCGAGGCTAGCTGGGCTCTCATCTTCTCAGCCTGGAGGGAAGAGACACGGAAAAATTAAGACACGCAAAGTCGTCGAACAAGCCGCACACGACAGGATTAAACTGACAAACAAAATGACTGAAATTAATGTATAGTTTCTTGTTTGGAAAATACTAAATTGCAGCATAATTTTGGTAAATTCATAAACCCCATTCACACACCTCTGGGAGAGAGGGAAATGTTGTGGTCATATCCTCTACAGGTCTGACATCTGATTAAAAGTTCACAACAGCAATGCCATTTGTCAACAACAGATATTTTTTCATCCCCAAACAATGAATATGGTTATAAAATAATATTTCTTCTGCCTTCTGTGGTTAGATGAATGGTTGCTTTCTATCCCCAAGAGCTAGGGAAAATGGCTGGGATTTCTTTTTAATGAGGATAGCATTAATGTCTACAACAATGCTTTGTTGTCAGCATCATCTTGTCAGTTGGTTGAAAAAGTGAAGCAAACCTATTTGCCCATGATTCAATTCAATTCAACTCCATGATCGATACTGCTAACATGTTTTCATGTCATCTCCGTCTTGACAGTCAGATAAGTTAAAAGGCTTGGTTTATTATGTAGCAGTCTTCTGAATACTGTTTACACATAAGGTGTGGATTACATATACTTATATAGAATAATATTTCAAAAACAGATTTTACGGCAAATAGAGAAGTAGAGAAGATGTCAGCTGAATGCGCACGCACGCACGCACGCACGCACGCACGCACGCACGCCAGATCCCTGACACCTTAGTTCCCTGCAATGTCCTGACCTTGAGTCTGTTGTTCTCGTTCTTCAGGTGTTTGAGGCCCAGTCTCTGAGCCTCCACCTGTTGACGGAGAAGAGGAGAGTCCACCACCTGCAACGGCCCAGACATCCCTCCTGGTCCAGGGGCTGCTGCCACTGGCGAGAAGGAAGAGACGGGGTAAGGTGAGGGAGGGACGGAAAGAGGGAGAGAAGGGAACCAAAGTGAAACGAAACCGCGTGAGCTTTACCTCCGGCGGTTCCTGTGACAATGGATGCAATGCCAGAGGTGGGCGGGGCACGGAGGCCCTCGATGGTCATCTTTGATTGGCTGCTGAGACGCTGTTTCAGCTCTGCCTTCTCAGCCTCCAGCTGGTCGATGTCTGCCTGGAGGGCGTCCATAGTCTCCTCAAACTCCCTGTTGGGGGGGGGGGGGGGGGGGGGGGGGGGGGGGGGCA
>JACXGI010006248.1:0-30869 GCA_016801175.1 Esox masquinongy | reverse complement strand
CCCATGGAGTCATTTTCACAACAGGCCATTATTCACCTCTGCCCCAGTAAGGAACTAGCATTATTAGCATCGGCCAAATTCATGAATTGAAACTGTGCGTCCCAAGCCAATGCCTCACACTGCAAATGTAAAGAAACTAAAAAACAGACACACTGCTAACCTGGTTAAATAAATAAAATAAAAAAATAATCATAAATAAATAAACAGCAACCTGAAAGACCAGGGTCGTGGGCTGGGTTCTGGGTCCTTACAGCTCGAATGGCAGGCCCAGGATGCAGGCTCTGAGCTGTAGTCGGGGCCGGCGGTGGAGGTGGGCAGAACAGAGAACCTTGTTATTGAGGAAAGGCTGGAGGTAAAATTGATACTTCATAAGGAAAGAGCCTTTATTTTCTTTCCAGTCAGGGTTGAGTGAGTGTGTTGGGGCGGTGTTGGATAAACGTTTGGTTTTCCCCACTGCCTGTGTGAGGATTATGAAGGGCAGGTCCACGGCTCTACTGAGTCCTGCCAATTAACACCCCAGCAGTGTGCCTGCCACACAGGAGTCCTCATAAAGACTCACCCTATGGTGTAAGCCAGAGTATACGCTCTCTGTGGTGTTTTATCACCCTATGGTGTAAGCTATACACCCCCGGCTTTTCATCCGGGCCCGGCTCCACACAGCTGTTAAACTGGCAGGGCCTGAAGCGACGTCTGAAGCCCACGGTCCAGGACTTCATAAATATCCTTTCAGCAGAGCTTCCTGAGGAGAGATGGAGAGGCGGCGGTCAGCGTGCCAGACCGTGCGGCACAAAGACAGCAGATAGCACCAGTCCTGCGCCTCCTACAGATAGCTCCTCACCTGCTCCTTCTACAGATATCACCACTCCTCCTACAGGTAGCATCACACTTGCTCCTACTACAGGTAGCACCACACCTGCTCCTCCAACAGATAGTACCACACCTCCTACAGATAGCACCACACCTCCTCCTCTTGCAGACAGCACCACACCTGCTCCTTATGCATACAGCAGCACACCTCCCGCTCCTACATTTTACACCACACCTCCTCCTGCAGATAGCACCACTCCTCCTCCCACATATAACACAACACCTCCTCCCACATATAACGCCACACCCACTCTTGCAGATAGCACCACACCTGCTCCTCCTCCTCCTGCAGATATCACCACAACTCCTCATGCAGATAACACCTTACATCCTTCACCTGTAAATAGCACCAGCTCCTGGTGCTATTTACAGATCACACCACCTCCTCCTTGAGATAGCAGCTCAAGCACCACTGGTGTAAATGGCTGTGAAGGAAGAGTGCACAAAGTGGTTGAGGATTGACAACTTCATAACATTTCATACTTGTAAAAGCACAAATGTAAACATTTGTTACCAGATTAATTTATTGTTATTGTTAGGCTCATCTGTAGTTGAACAATCCCCTTTTGTAAATGTAAAAGCAGAAGTGATTTTAGAAGAAGTGGACTACATTTCTGTAACAGTTTATCAGCGTTTGAAAAACCTTACCCACGCAGCTAGATAATCATCTGTCTATTTTCTACATAAATTCTAAGATTGTATTTTGAATTTCCGGCATAAATGATGATCTACCAGGCTGACCCGTGAGCAATGAACTGCAGTTGTGTAACTAGAGGGGACAAAGGGAGTTGACAACATGCTGGACAATATTGGTGGCAGATGTGTGTAGCAGATGACAATGAAAGTGGATGGCATTTCCTCAGGATGGGGATATGTATTTTAAAACTTTGATGTGAACATGATTTGCCTCAGAAGTATGCTTTGTTCATATAATTCACATGGTCTCAATAAGGCAACTCATACATACAGTGAACCCACAGCCTTCGCCACAAGGATACCTTCAAGCAGAAACTCTGGTTCATCAGTTAAAGTCTAGTTAAGAGGTTTAGTCACAATTGTGTGTTTGGTCAGTTTATAGTGACTGGAAACATCTACAGTTAAGGTACCATTGTACTGCTTGTAATTTATGGTGATGCTTAAATCTACCATTTTAATAATGATATTAATAAAAAGTAGTTTTAATAGAATCGCAGAGTGCTTCAGGATCAAAAGAAATATACACTGCTGAGCCAAAACATGACCACCTGCGTAATATGCTGTTGGTCCTCCCCATGCCGCCAAAACAGTACCCCGAAGATGTCCTGTGGTATCTGACACCAAGACATTAGAAGCAGATACTGCAATTCCTGTAAGTTGCGAGGTAGAACCGCCATGAATCGGACTTCTCACAAATCTCAGACTATGATCTGGGGAGTTTGGGGGCCAGGACAGAACCTAGAACTCTTGACCATGTTCCTCTAACCATTCCTGAAACAATGTGTGCAGTGTGGCAGGGTGCATTATCCTGTTGAAAGAGGCCATCAGGGAATACCATTGACATGAAGGGTTGTACCTGGTTTGCAACAATGTTTAGGTGGGTGGCACGTGTCAAACTGTCATCCACACAAATGCCCGGGCCCAGGGTTTCCCAGCAGAATATTGCCCAGAGCATCACACTCCTTCCACCGGCTTGTCGTCTTCCCACAGGGCATCCTGGTGTCATCACTTCTCCAAGTAAACGGCGCACACGTCCACAGCCGTCCACGTGATGTAAAAGAAAATGAGACTCATCGGACCCGGTGCCCTTCTTCCACTCCTTCGAGGTCCAGTTCTGACGCTCGCACCTGGACATGTGCAGAGAACTGTGGTGCCTGTCGCTGCCACAAACTGACTCCCTGAGCCCCTTGCACCCTATCGGAGCCATGGTTCCCTCAATTTCCTTCAAAAAGAAGTGAGGAAATAGGAAGAGACCGAAAGGACAAAAAACTGGTTGCAGTCGGCAGACTGTGAGCATCTGCATTTTGTAGATACCTATTTAGGGAGAGTCTAGAATGGGATGCAATGTCCCGCTCCTTTTCAAGTCCCGGAAGTCCTGTCTATACCAGTTCGGTCACTGGCATGAGCACAACTGGAAGACACCACCAACCCACGAGGTGCCCCCCAGGACCTCTCACACCTACACTCACGCCTCCCTGCATTGGTGGTCCCCCCTGTCGGACGGCAATGTTTCGATGGGTGCTGTCATACACTGAAACTGTAGGGCAGGGCTGGGCAAGGCTGGCCTGGCCTGGCCTACGAGAGAGAAGACCAACAACTGTGGTCATTAAAACACTCCTTTAGCCCCTCAAGGCCTGGGAGCCGATTGGACAAGCCCAGCGGGTGTTTTCTTAGAGAGAAGGGCAGATAGCACATTCTCCGTTTTCTTCTTCGCAGGTCAAGCATCTGAAAAAACCTTGTTTGGGAAAATCGACTCGCCTGCTAGTCTGTCTTGCTCCGATACTCATATAGGTGGTTCCAGGTTTAATCGTATAGTACCAGTACTGGATATCAGACGACATTGGACTTGTAGATTTTCAACAGACACCCCAGCACACCCCAGGCTCAACGTGGACGCTGTTTTATTGGTTACAGCCGTCCAGAGAGCAATAATGAATAAAGTCGGCCGTCCCAGGGGAGGAGGGGAGGAGAGAAGAAGAATCAGGGAGCACCTCCTGGTCCGATACCACCTTCTGCTGAGCACATGTCTGATGCTGGCCGGGGGACGAGCTGGGAGCGTCCTGCTGGATGGAAATTCTACTGCTCAGCCCCATCTGCAGAATGACACTTCAGATGCCTGGCTTCCCGTTGCACAGCCCCCTGGAAGCGGCCCAAACCCACAATGGCATCACATCACACGGCACAAGAGGAAAGTCAGACTTTATTATCTGTTGCAGTGGAAATATTTGTGAAGGGGTGAGGCCCTCCAATCTCAATCTGCTCTTTATTAAATGTGGTGCAAAACAATCGCAGCGTCAAGTAAAGGTCAGACCGTTGTCTTTGTTATGTGCTACCTGTTTTTAGAGGACTGTGTGAAAAACACACTCCATCTCTGAAAACAAAAGCTACCGAGAGGCTTGCAGTGACTCAGCCAACAAAATAATACAACTTTTGTCAGATAGTGTTGAGGGGTTTCTCTCAGTTCAACTTCAAAGAAATCTCTGTCTGATTTACATTCACACCAGATTCTTCTGCCAAATATATCAAATAAAATAATCATTATAATAACAATTTAGGAACCACATAATTACAGGGAAAGAATGTACTTCCATAAATACCCATCATTACTAGGGAAGCTGAAAGTGTGCTGCTGGATGTGATCCAGCAGAAAAATAATGAAGGAACCATAATGAAGTGGTCTGCCTCCTTCAGCAAAAGCATAACAGAGAGGGTCTATAAATAAAAACCGGGTGGTTTGAATACTTATTGCTGATTGGCTGATAGCAGTGGTATATGAGACCATGTAGAATGGGTATGACATCACATTTTAATGCTCTGATTGCATTGGGAACCAGTTAATAACAGCAATAATTAATATTGGGGTGATACATTACCTATAATGTATAGGTAGCATTACATTACAATAACATTACCTATATATATATAGGTAATGTATCACCCCAATATTAATATATATATACACAAGAGTGAGAATGTATCTGTGAAGTTCCTGGCAAAATAATTCAACTGGACATAAACAACAGGCTAGCCTAAAACACAACTCACTAGCATCATCCAAGCAGTCACAACAAACATGAATAGTAACATCATTAACAGCCACAAAGCATGCTGGGATACCTACCTAGACTAAAAATAATACTTACATTTAATTTTTGTAAACAGTTGATCTGAATCTGTGGAAAAACAGACAATTCTTGTGTTTTCTCATTCTTTCCTGTTTTTTTACAGGACCAATATTAAACGTAGGTTTATCTTTGTAATTTCAGCAGAATTCTATCATTATTCTGAAATATATCAAAAAATGGGTAGTATAAAAGTAAGACTATTTAAGGTAAAAAATATTTTTTTTACAGTGCACTCCCTGTCACAGAGCTCCGTAAAGTGATTGTTGGCCACTCTGTGGCTTTTCTCGTAAGCCTTTTTCTTGTTTGAGTGCTTGAGATTTTTGAGGCACAACCTTTTCTAGGCAGTGCCTTTGTGGTGAGATGTAGTTTCCCCTTCCTGATTATTGAGCCAACTGCGCTCAGTGAGATATCTAATCACTTGGACATTATTTTGTAACCTTTTCTTAATCTATGCAATTGTTTTACTTATTTCTAAGCTATAGAATGCTCTTTGGTGTTTATTTTATTTCAGATTCACAGCCTGACCAATGAACAATGGGGTTTTAATCCAGAAAATGTGAAATCAACTTTAATGGTTCACAGGTGAAAGCCAATGGTAAAGTAAGTGCGACTTCATTAGGGCAATTTCTTTATACATATTTACAAACAAAAAAAGCAAAAAATGAGAGAGAGAGAGAATAGGAGGGAGGTAGCGGGAAAAGAAGAGATGGGGTTGATAGAAAAACCAGGCAACATAGCAGTTATGGGTCTATATATAGTTCAGGAGGACTAGTGAAAGGTCTACATATAGTACTGGAGCAGAAGTTATGAGTCTACAAACAGTTCAGGAGGAGCAGATATTGGTCTATATATAGTTCAGGAGGAGCAGTGATTGGTCTATATATAGTTCAGGAGGAGCGGTGATGGGTTTACACATAGTTCAGGGGGAGCAGCAATAACTGAAAAGATTCTACCACCATGAAAAGTGAAGTACTTCTGGATGTATACTTGGACTTTTAAAGGATATTCCAAAAGTGTTTCATCAGCAACAACAATACATAGTGAGAATGTTTTGCAGTAACTGCATTAGAAAACAATTAAAAGCAAGCACAGATCACCAAAAATTCTAGATTTGCAGCAGACATCAGAGCTGATGCTATTGGTCCGTCTATATTATGTTTGTGTCTGCGGGTGTTTCTGACCCGCTTCTGGAGCAGCATGCTACGCACACGGTCTACTGCCTCGGTGGATCTCTGATCCACTCTCAGACACACCGAGGAAACCTTCCCTCCGTTCAGTTCTATCTCTCCTGATCAAAACACAGAAAGTGGCCTTTTATTAGCCAGAAAATGTCCACATCCGCGTTTACACTGGCCTGGTCAGCAGAGTCTGAGAGCAAATCAGTGGCAGCTGCCAAGTTGTTGCTATTTGTGAGAGAGCCGTGCGACTCTCAGCCCCCTCCAACCCACTGAACAACATAGCCCCCACCAACCCAGTCTCTGCCCCCTCCGAACGACTAAACAGCGTAGCCCTGTGACCAGCCCGGTCTCAGACCCCCCCCCCCAACCGACTAAACAGTGTTGCCTCCACCAACCCAACAGCCCGATCCTGCCCCCCCCCCCACGTCCACCCCACTGAGTCCAGCCTCTTCCCGTGGCATGTTTTACACCGACCCTCCGCTCCTGGAAATAAAGGCCTGTGGCCAAGCCATCCGGCCCATTCAACCTATTGTGTGGGCGAAACAAGGAGCAGCAGAGTGGTCAGCTGAACATGGTGTTGGGACACCGTGGTGTTGGGACGACTGTGGTGTTGGGACCACCGTGGTGTTGGGACCACCGTGGTGTTGGGACGACTGTGGTGTTGGGACCACTGGACTCCCAGCTGGGACAGACTACAGGTGTTATTCCGCTGGTTGTCTTCCTCTCACCACTGAGATTAATGGATTAAGGCTTCAAAGATACCCACAGCATCTTCAGAAAGACAACAGACATATCTGGGAGGGGAAAGAGGCAGAGACATTTGTGTTGTAGGGCAGAGGGCTTGCTGAATAGCATGCTCCTGCCGACAGACAAGACACTGATAAACTTTCCCTTCACAGTGTCACCTCTCTGCTCTCTCTTTCTCAAACACACGCACACACACACAATCCCTCTTAAACACACACACACCCACACACAAACGGTCTCTCTCCCTCTCTTTATCTCACACACTGCACAATTCAACGGCGGACTGAATGGATCAGTACATTGTGACAGATTTCAGGCAGCATTGGGACACTACTTGTTCGACAACAAAAGGAACTGTATGGCGTGGGACCACAGCCCGAGACAGAATGGAAATTAATATGAGGGGTTCAACAGCATATTGTGTTTGCATATTGTAAAATTTTGTGTCTGCCATATGTCCACTATCCTACCTCCAAACAGCAGCAGTTTAGTGCCAATGTGCATTGGCATCAAGTGTTTATGCATTTATTAAAAGGTATGCAACTTTCTCTTTGTTAATAGGAATCATTAAAAGTCAATTTCATTTAAAATCTCTCTACATAATATATTTTTTATTGCTTTGTTTTTTTTTTCTTCTTCTTCACAAAAGCTTCCAAAGTATTATTTATTACATTAAAAAAAGTTTACTTTAAAGAACTGGAAAACATAATTGCCTGTCTTGCTCATTATTATAATAATCATTAGTTCCCTGACTAATAGCATTTAGTATTACTTAATTAAACGATGGGCTGTTGTTTTTGTGTTGTTGTTTATACTTGTTGGCCATTCAGTAACATCCGGTGAATATTTGATAATTTACCTTAGCGTTAACACCGGCCGGTCTTTACAAAATATATTTATCTACTGCCTTTAATTCATTTGTTTGGAGTGTTAATGTCTTCTCGCTCCGCTGTGGCCCGGGGCGCTGGGAGGACCAGCTCGCAGTGACAGCCTAATTATGGGCTCCTAGCCGCTTTATTACTCATTAAACAATCCACTGTACATCCACCGCTAAATGAATAATTTTGTATATATTAGGGAAACACAATATTATGGCCTGCAGCTAGCGGTGCAGCTAACCTCACGCTGCTTTGCTACAAAAGACAGAAACGGGACACCGGGAGGTTATTTAATTTAAACCACAAAAGGCTCGTGAGAAGTGGTGATGTGCAAATGTCGAGAAAAATATGAAATTCCGCGCACCTGCCTTGATTTCATGGGGGGCCGTCTTTTGTCCCTCTGAATATCTCAGCACATTTAAACACTGGGGCATGTTGTTTTGCCATGACGGGCTTGATTTTACTTGTTTCCCTAATAGTCGTTTACAAGGGCGATTTAAACTTCATAGCGCGTTATCCTACGGCGGTCATCAGCTTTTCCAAATTCCTAGACCTACATTAATTAATCTACAGACGGATAGCTGAAAGATGGCTGAGTGTGCAGATAAAGTTGTTGATAAATTAATGCGTTTTGTTTCTGACAGAAGGCGCAACAAACACATCTGACCTGTCCTGCCGTGATCGCCCCTGACCTGGTTAATTTTCAAACAGAGCTTTAACGGCGTAACTGTTTAGCAAACCGCCATCGAAATGTCACAAATTTATGCGCATAAATCTTCCTCTCCTTGAGAGAAGTCAACGTTCACTGAAAAATAATGCCACTTTGACCCCGGAATTAACACGGGCATTATAATTCCATGCCAAGTTGCAGCCTGCGGGAGTGCCCACTGAAGTGGCCTAAACCTTTTATTTAATTATTATAATTTCGTTAGGCCTCCATTCCTTCCTGACACTCCGTCAGAAAGCATTACAACTACTTATTTCATTGTCTTTTTCGGAATAAGCTCACAGTTTTTTCTAACATAGTACGATGCCAAACTTTAGACATTAATGATTAGGAACCCCCTGGTTTTTAACTAAAGTTTCAAATAATTTGTTTCATGTTCAAGCAATATAGCTGGTGACGTTTGTTTTTCTAAATATGGTTAAGATAGCAAAATATCTTATTAGAGCATGCATATTTAAAACACACAGTCCGAAGACATTTACATTTGTGTTTGTATCTGACTGTCAGTTAACAATGTCATGGAAATATAACATTTTTACTCATATTCAATGCTACATTTTGTCATTTATTTTTATCTGTAAAAAGTTGTCATGCGTTTGTGAAGTGAAGCTCCTGCGTCTAGATTATTTCGACATCTGCGGCCTATAGAGGTCGCTGTGATATTGCAGAACAGAGAGGACAAGGCTGCCATATCTTCCAATAACACACTCATCACATATTGCAGTCTATTGCAAATATGTATATTTACCAAGTTCGATTCAATCATGTTGAATAGTTGTGTTATAATTATGTTATATGCACTACATATTTCACAGGAAACCTTATGGTTGTTTGCAGATTTTCTTTTTTACATAACCTGCCACTATATTCCTATAAAATGTAGGCCCATGCTAACTTTCATGTTTTCAATTGACGCTTAACGTTGTGGATCCAGTACTATAATTTATTGAAATAACATAAATAATGTTAAACTACAACTGAGACCACAATAATACGAGTTCCTTACAGTAAACCTATCTTGAAGTGAGTCTACATTTATTTTTATTTGTGATGTGTCTCTCCCCAACCACACCATATAACATTGCAGTGACATAGCAGAGCGGACACCAACACAAGTTCATAACCCTGCTAACAATGTCACCTGACCACTAACCTCCCACTATTAATAATATATTGCCGAATCGACTTCTCTTTCTGACAGATTAGATTTTAACCATTTGATTTTGTTTGGGCAGGGCGTTCCCACATTATTACTTAATGACGCGCCCAGCTGCTTCTGTCCATTTCTCGGCACCAGCAACCATCTGTCCGGTTATTAGCACCTCAATGCGTCGACGCACCCTCCCCATTTAACAGGAGAAAGTGGAATAATATTAGATGAGAGCAGGGTCGGTATCGCCCTCTACTTTCACCCGCTCTGCCCTTTCTCTAAAGGGGACTAGTAGCTCCAAGGTGGTTTCCCCTCAGCTGGCAATGATTAGATTGGAATGGAACATCTTGACAGAGTTATTGATGGTAAACCATTTAGTTTGACTGATGTGTATAGTAATAATAATGATAATAATAATTATCGTGTTATTCTGGATGGACTAAATTAATAAATAGGCAACTTTACAATTTCTCTCAGAATGTACAATTCCGTAATACACGTTTCGTTAGAATTAATTTAGAAAACACAAGACAAAATATGTATATTCTTTGATTTTCTCTATAATTTCATTTAGTTTATTAGACAAAATATACGATCTGGACAAATTCCGTCAACGCGCTATTTACAAATGTAAATCACTGTATGTAGGCATACAGAACAAAAGACACCGACACAAACCAAAGACCAAAGGAAAAGCCTACCAAACGTCCCAGGGTAAAGAGCAGGGATAACAGGCGCCATTATTTACAACAATAGAGGAAATCCAGCCACAAGAGTTTATCAAATTACGCCATTTTCTCTGAATGCTACGGTGAATTAAGTTATTTCTCATTGTCCTTTTCTGAGAGCGTAAAGTCTTTTTTGAAGGGCAGACTGTCTTGATCAAGCGGAGGAGAGGGCAGTTAGAACCCGCTGCGTGGCTTCTTGCTGAGTCCTGGGGCTGAAAGAAGAGGGGAGACAGCAGGGACATAAGAATAGAGAGAAATAACAATTTTTCCATAAAATGAAATATATTTTTAGGCATATGAAAAGGATCGACAAAAAGATCGTTTAATCTAGAAATAAAATATCTCAGTTTTTTTATTTATTAATATCGAAGTATTTATTTTGATTTTTAACCATCTAATATGTGACACGAAGGATTCCATGGATAGAATAAAAACCAAGCTACACACAAGCGCACAACACGTTATAGTATGATAGCACTGCCAACTGCGGCCTAGAGCTCAGTGTGAAGAAAGAAAAGGGGCTGTGTAAATGTTAGCACTCCAGACGGAGAGAAGTTTTCTGCTAGAATGCTCCCTAGGGCCGTGCTGCTCCCCGGGGTCTTTAGGGAAGCCGAGCCCCAGACAGGTCCCGTTTTACGGGGGACTTGATAAGTAGTCAGCCTCGAGAGGGAGGGAATTAGCGGGGGCGGGCTGGAGCCGAGACCCCGTGTCACCGAGAGTAGAACAACATTTTTTTTTAAACCAGACCAATCTCTCATATCTGTCCACCAAGAAAACATTCCCTGTACCCTAGGAGTCGTTGCTATATCAACGATAAGGTTTTTATTCACATCAGAAGTACCACGTTTTTAACAAATACTGCTGGTAAAACAAATGTAGTTATTTAAACCAGACACAGCTCGTTTATAACCGCAACAGACCACAGAAGTTCAACTCAGAGCAGACAACTGATATGACAATGTTGTAACATAAAATTGCCTTTCTATACTATACACAAAATCGCAAAATAAATAGAATAGCACCTTACCCGTTATGAAGGGGTCTGAATGAAGACTTGAGGGTTTGCGTTGGAGGAGAGTCACTTCTTACGTTTTCACGGTCTGAAATGAATATATAAGTCATTACAAAATCGATTAAATAAATTGGTATAGCTATAATGAAATTGCTGTATATAATTAAAAATGCATTCCCTGACTGCAAACTTAAATGCTTTAATGTCACTGTTATTGTTACTATAATTAGCATGTATTAGAATGCATACGAATGTGTTTGTGTGTGTGTGTGTGTGTGTGTGTGTGTGTGTGTGTATATATATATATATATATATATATATAACCTAATAAATGTTTTACTTTATTTCGAGAATGTGCAATTGACAGGCTTCGAATTTTGGTAACTACAGTTATTGTGTTGTTTGCGTACCACATATTAAAGTTGTGCAGTTAAGTTTATACAGTTCCAGCTGGTGCATACCTATGTGTTTGGGGCTAAGTGGTGGCGAGGCCTTGTCGTTGTTAAGCGCCGCTCCAGGCAACACCAACACCGAGGCCTGCTGCTGCTGCTGCTGTTGGGTGTGTAAGTGGTGGTTAGGATGGTGCTGATTAACTCCTAAAAACGACCGGACATTGAGCAGAGAGTTCTGTCCTAGGAACGCTCCGTTGGTCCAGTTATGGAACTTGCCTATCTGACAAGTGTATAGTCCGTGGGAGGGCAGGAAGGCCGGGTGCTGCATCTGGGACGGTGTATGGCCAGCAGGGCCGGAGGGGGAGGTCGGCTTCACAGAAATACTATCAGGACTGGTAGCTGTCTCAGCTAACGACCAAATCTTAGGCTTATTGTTAACTGGGAGCTGAAAACTCCCCTGTCTGTCCGGTGATAGCACTCTGGTGTTGTTGTTGCTATCAGCTGGTTCTTTTCCGGAGGAAATAGAGTTCTTAGATTTATCGAAGGCCTCATGCTGCAAAGCAAATGCCCGCCGTTTCTCAAGATTGTCCAGTTCTCGGTCTCGTTCTCTGCCCTCTGGTTTATCGTCGTCGTCCTCGTTGCTCTGATCTCCATCATTGTCGTCTATCTTGTCTATATCGATGCTCTCGAGGTCTATCTCCTCTTCATCCTCGTTCTTCTCTGCGTCTCCCTCGTTGTCCGAGCCAAAGAGGTTTCCGTCCTCGTCCTCTTTACTCCTGTTCCCCCATGTAACCTTGTTCTCCTTCTTCAGCCTCCTCCTGGCGTTGGCGAACCAGGTGGACACCTGCGTCAGGGTCATTTTAGTAATGATGGCCAACATGATCTTCTCTCCTTTGGTGGGGTACGGATTCTTTCTGTGTTCGTTGAGCCAGGCCTTCAGGGTGCTGGTGCTCTCCCGAGTGGCATTCTTGGGCCTGGCCGGGTCCCCGTACTGAAACTGGCCGTATGGGTAGAATGCTGGCGAGGTGTGGGCAGCGAAGCTGCCGGGGTGGACTCCAGGACTATCCTTCAGTTCGTATTGGGACCCCTGGCCAAATGAAAAATCACACTTTGGTTAATACGTGGCATAGAAAAACGTACATTATTGTGAATGCTTCTTAAATTGGTTGGATGCATTTTACATTCTATACGTTTGTAGGCCTTATGCCACGCGTGGACTGTAATATGAATAACAATTCAACAGGGGTCTGCTCCCCTGGCTAAACGACATCGTCTGGGATTAATTGGCCTAAGACGTCAGTAGGCCTAATTATAATAAATATTATTGTCATTTATTTATTTATTTTGGGGGGGGGGGTTCAATAACGTGCAAAACACCATAACACTGTGATCCATACATAAGGCTATATATTTAACATAGCTACACTCGGAAAAGCCTATACATATTGTGTTTCCTATTTTAATTACTGAAGTAACACTTGTAATTCATGTTGCCGGACTTTACATTTAGGACTAAATATTATGTTTTTAGGGTTCTTAATTTTATAAAAAGAAGATGGAGGTAAGTATTTGAATAATTGAATGACTGCAGAACAGTAGCCTATAAAATGTCAGTGTCATCATTCAACTAGGCCTAAATTATTAATGTAATGCAAAAGCAGCAAAGTTAATATTTATCAAAGTAGATAGGCTCATCAAGTTGCATTTTTTTAACGATGTTAGGTGCCAATTATATTTTGTGGTGAAGTATATCTGAATTCATATTTTTATATATATCTTCTAAGCAAACCGAATAAAAAAATAGATTATTTGTCAAATACGTGTTTCATATCTTCCATATACTTTCTACAAAACCCAAAAGAAAACAGTAAAGCAACGTTGCGACCAGAATTATAACATAATGCATTGAGCTAGAATTTGTCTTGTGGAAAAGGTTGTTTATTTAGCGTGTATTGCTTCCAAAAATGATTTGTGTACGTGCCTTTAAAGTTCCCTTTTCCATTCCCCAAAAGAATAACTGTCTTTAGGAATATCTCACAAAGCGAGGATCAATCCTATAATAATTAAAGTCAGTCAAAGTATGCATTTTGGGTCATTTGCACTATTTTCTGGCCTCAATGCGATATTAAATTTTAAATACCAACCCCATTAAACGAAATTCCCGACCACAGTATGGTGTAGATTAGACAACAAATGTCAGTTTGTTGTCTAATCTACACCATTTCGTCGAATGCATTTAAAACAAACTCTCACTTAAATATGAAATAGTTTAAATATGAAATACGATTACAAAATAATCTTGGCCAATAAATCTGTAGTGTAAATAAAAGTTATCGACGCATTGTTGTTAGTCCTTTAGTACTTTTCGAGAGGGCCAGCCCGCAACTTGCAAAACGACAGACTACAATGGTAATCCGCCGTCTTTTCACATGCCTTTCCCAGGCAAAATACGTAAAACGCTTGACATGAAACAACCACCCACTGTCTAGAATTACAGTACAATTACATCGTTATACAGTAAATAGAGGCATTGAAATTTCCCTTACCATTTGAGAGAATAGAGCTAGGTCCGCGCTGGTGTAAGGCAGGAATGCGCTGTAGTTGTGTGCAGCGTAGGGATTTGCGTACATGCCCAACACCGAGCTGACTGCAGCGGCTGCAGCAGACGGGTTTCCCCCAATCTCAGAGCTCCCTCCCCGGGAAGACGGAGTTAGGACCCCCGGCCGATCCCCACCGTAAACCGCTTGGGAGGCACTTAGGTACTGAGGGTAACCCAACTGGGGGAAAGACATCTCAGCAGAGTCGTTTGCCAAAACACGGCGGAGAACGAATAGAGAAGTAAAGGGACAAGTGCTCCGGAAGCACAGAAGCAGTTGGTAGGAATGGCTCTTCTGCTCTTCTTTAAATCTCAGCTTCTCTCTTTCGCTGCAAGTCCGTTGGATGTGATCAGATCAACAATTGAGCTCCAACTGATGTGCCTGCCCCCAGGTCTCCGCCTGATCTCTCAGATACAATTTGAAGTTGATGCTTTGATTGGCATCCCACTTGAGCTGCAAGCTCCTCCTCACCGGAGCATGTGGCTAGAGCATTGGCTGGGCCGCTCTCCCAGTGTAGGGTCTATAGTATGTTAAATGTTTAGCATTAGAGTCCATTCACTGAAGCTTTGATTGTTGTATGACAACCTGTCTACACGATTTTACAGCTGTCCAACATAGTGGAAATAAATCACAAAGAACAGGGAACTTCCTGAATACATTGAACTGTCATTAACAAATACCACACGCACATGTTCTAAATGTTCGATCGAAGTTATCAGTGGATTAAGCTTCTCTAATTTAGACATTTTAGAAATTGGGTTGACCATTTGTTACTTTCCTATTTGACTGAGAGTTTATTATATTTTACATTTATAGAAATTGTATTATTCAGCACATTATTCGAATTTACGCACGTGGAAAATGAAAGAAGTTCTCAATGAGGATGTGGAATTGTGATAATTTTGATCATTTTGAACCAAATCTAAAATGTCATTTGAAAGAACAATGCATCGGCCACCTAACTTACAATGTATTTTAATATAATACAGTAAGCTATAATATAATGTAAATGTATACTTTTTTATAGAAATATGTTATACATACTTTGTTATACTATTTAAAAGTATGGTAAAAAATTATAATGCAATCGCGCTCTTGTAAATTGGGTCCCTAATTGAAATTCTGCTCTGCAGTTGGTTATTGAAATGCTTTACCTTCATTCTGTTTTTAGCATCCCCCAACCCCCTTACCCTCTCCCTCCTTCTCTGACTCCCTCTCTGTCTATCTCTCTCTGTTCCTGTGTACGTGCGTACATGAGCCTGCGTGCGTGTGTGATCAGGGATTAGTGTTTAGCTATCAGACCAACTTAAAGCAGATAAATAGTTAGTTGTTCTAACAAGAGGCAGCTCACGTTACTGTTTCCGCCTGTTATTCAGTTGAGACCCCAAAACCGGAAGACCTCAGCGAGATTGCTTATCTTGACCTGAGGTTTGACAGTATACGTTTGACTTTTAAATAGCATTCACTTAACTAAGCTACCAAAACAATGTATTTATTGACATTTTTAAATACACCCCCCCACAAAAAAAAAAAATCGGTAAAAAAAGTTTGTACGCGAGTTTTGTGTCAGCTAAAAACATAACCGTCTTTTTGAGCATCTGTCAATATTGACCAATGACGTCAATATTTGAACTTAAGAGAATTACATATTTTTTCAACTCACACAAACCCTCGGATATTGTTTTGAGCTTGTTGTGTATTTGTGAGTGCATGTTAGTGCATGTGTGTCTGCGCGCGCCCCTTCTGATTTTTGAAACAAAAAATTATTTGAACTAGAAAATAGGGTATACTTTTAAATATGATGATAAAATACTACAATGTAAAACAAAACAAAAACTAAATTCGTGCTGTAATAATTAATTACTGTTTATTTATTACGTTTTATTGCGTTTTTTTAATGTCGGAATCAGGTGACCTAGAATATAATTGGCATTCCGTTGTTTTTGTAAAAAAAAAATCTTTCCGAAAAGGATGACACTTCTATAGCCTCGACACGATCACTTTCAGGACACCAGGTGGACTCACCTACGTGGGGTCGCTGTTATTCGCCATGAAACCAGCCAACTCGTCGTCGTGGTGGTTGAAAGGATTGTGTAGATTGAATACTTGGGGACTGAGCCGGAGTCAGCGATGTGATCTGCTCCAGATGGCTCAGAGTGGATATTGCGGAGCGAGGATCCGTCTGGGATATCTGAGGGCACTGATGGTAATCAGCGGAACACATCAGAAAAAAGGACGAATGGTGATTGTGATAACCTGCTGGAAATGTGCTGGCGTGAGATGGGAGAGGATAGAAACGGGAAATATATCCTGATGGGGAAGACAGAGACCTTGAATAAATATATTTTAATAGCAGCTGTATAGTTGGTTTGACGCCCTATCATTTGGGTACATACAATTATGATAATGGCAAGCCAGTTACAAATTGGTGGTGATAATGATGATAAGAAGAATAATCATCATAAAATATAATAATAGCTTTACATTTTTATTTGGACTTTAATTTATTACAAATTATATTGTGTAAAAAAGTTATTTTCAACATGCATTTCTGAGGAAACGTCATTAGGTTTTAGATTGTATAAGAATGTAGGCCTTCACAACATGCATGTAGCACAATAATGGAAAATGTATTAAAACATATGAAAGTGGTCTTCTAGCAAACAATGGCACGTGGTTAGGGCAATAAAGCGTGTTTTCCGTTAACTGATTTATTAGCCTAGTTAAAGTCTCATTACCACTTCGCCCCGCGTGCTCACACCAGGAGAATAGTAGGTTAACACATTCAGGTGGCAACCGTTTGCCCTGAAAGCAAAACAAAGTGTATCTTCTCTTTAATAGTAGCAGGCCAAACAATATTAAATTTACTCTGGAGATGATCGGAGTAGACGGACTTTCAACACACACGCATTGTGGCACACATCGATATTCCCGACCATATGCCCCCCAACCTACCCCCCACACATGCACGCGCGTGCAAACACGCAAACAACCATCAGAAATGTGTTTTGAATGGGTACAACTAGCTCCAGAAACACCTAGTGTCTCTAAAGAAAGTGAATTGGAAAAATATTAATAGGCTGTCCTTCAAAATATCTGCTGTAACGTAAAGGGTTATGAATTATTCTTTTAGCCATTAACGTTCAACTTTAACGTTCTTCAGCAACACTTTCCCAGACTTTCAACTTTAACCTTTCAATAGAATTAAAATCAGAGAGAAAGTCTCCAGCATTAAAACTATTAAAGACACCAGAAAAATCCTCATCATCATCTCTCTATCCCTCCCTCTCTCTCTCTCTCTCTCTCACACACACACACACACACACATACACACACACTCCCACTCTTTGGAAAGTATCCTCACAGCCTCCGCAGACGGTCCTCTTGAGTCAGAAGACCCACATTCATGTACGCGCTGGGTTAGTTTGATAGTCACTCTTTTGCCATTATGTCATCGATAATACGATTGGATTGTTTGTCAAGTTATTAATTAATGCCGTAGGTCAATAGGCTCAAACCAAGAGATCGGACTGGAACATTTTCTGACTTTTTGAGTCTGCCAACACTAAGCATAAATTATAGAATCCCATTCTGCCATGTTGCCCAAATCAGAGATACGAGATACAATATGTATAGATATTTATTTAAACAGATTGTTTTAATGCCTAATATCAAACGTTATAATACTGATACTATAGAGATATTTGTTTGATTATGTTAGAATTCATTACGTTAAACTTCATAAGAACTGTTGAGGATATTACCCAGAGGTACTATATAAATATACACATTCGCTTTGTTGCATAACATCAACCCGCGTAATCTAAGTAATTGCTTATGTTGAAAGAATAATAAAGAATGGTATTTTAACAATGCCGAAGCTGTATTAAGGTCAAAGAAAATCTATGAAATTACATTTTTCAATATGTAGATTTAAGTATGTGTTGAAATGTAACACTTTACCGCTGAGAAATGGAGAATTTACCTCTATACCGTCTCTGCCCAGTTATTTCTCACACCTCCACTCTACTGTTTATATACACTGTGTATCTCTATCCACAGCACGATTTCGACTTTAAACGACTCTTTAGAATTAAATATGAGACGTTTGTAGGAACCACAGAAGACATCAGCACTTCAGGCCAGGCATTTCCATGGAAATACATGCTGATTCTAACGCTTGGATTCATTCAAACCCGCCTTAACAGTGTTGCACTGTCATTAGTTACAATATTCATCGATGCCCCCAATTCTAATTCTGTAACTGACAGCCTCCCTGTAAGTGGGGTCGCCCTGGTAGTAGTAGGAGGATGTTATATTGTACCCAAGAATAGTCTCCAAGGTTATTCGACCATTGGAAAAAATAGCTATACTGAGTAAATATTTGATTGAATTGAGCCCTAAGTGAAGAAAGATTCTGGACATCATAAATGAAAAAGGGTATAATATTCTGGACCTTACAGCAAACTCATCAAATCCTTGCTCATTGGAGAATCTGAAACTAATGTAATTTCAGTTTTAGTGGTGTTTTATCTATATTCCTAGCTGCCTACATTTCATTAAAAACATCCATCCCTCTGCTTTTATTTTGTAACTTTTTAAATAATTCAATAATACCAATTTCTGAGCATTTAGCCTACATTACCCATGATGCACAGCAAAGTCTCCCAATTTAAAGTGAAGGAAGAACTAATATGCATTCTGGGCTATGTAGGATTTGTAAGATTTGCTATGTAGGATTTTTCCAGTTGCACTATAATTCTAAATGGTTCTAAAGTTTTTAATTTGTAAACATTTGTTATGATTGTTCTAAAAAAACAAACTTTGTCAAAAAAAGACTAATGTCTGTTTTGATTCAACATGAGAAAAAACATTGTGTTCTGCTACAGTGATCTTTTCTTTTCTCGGGGAGGGGTTCACTTACCCACCATTTAATCTAAATGGACAGTCAAGAATATTCGTAACTGTTTGATTGATGATTGCTTCATTGGATGTATCCTGAGAAGGAGCATCAAGGCAGGGTCGCCTACTAACCACCCTGCCCAGTTATCAAAGGACACACAGGCCTGCCCGCGGTTGCTGCCCCAAAGGCATTCCCAGGGTGATTAGCGGGGTGGTCCGGCCCAGGCCCTGGCGTCTGAAGCCTGGTTGTGAGGCTATAGGGAGAGAAATGTGAGCAGCCCTCTTAATTGTTTTGGCTCTTTGCTGGGGAAACATATCAACATGTGATCTAATGGAGTTTAAAGACTCCCATTGCCACAGGGCTAAAGCTAATGAATAGATGGGAGTGTTGCTGCTCTACTGTACTGCAGCAACTCTGGTCAGCCAGGGCCCTGATACTATCTTGGGGTCTATAAAACTAAGCCGGTGACTTGTAACAATAACACTTATACCTCGCTAGATTCCTCTCATGTGAAAAATATGTCTGGTTACGGGAGTCATCATCTACAAGAATAGTCAGGTATTTTACTATAAAAAGAGACGTACAGTGTATTTCTATGAAAATGTACACTGTGAAGTACTATGAACAGAACCATACTGTCTACTACAATGGAAAGAGACAACAAAGAGAGATCTACTGCGTATCACCACAAAATTATCAAGAGAAACACATTGTATGTTCATGTGCAGAGAGATATACTGTGTATTACATTGAAGGTGAATACTGTGTTTTCATACTGTTTATTACTATGATAAGAGATATACTGTGTATTATTACGGAGAGAGTTGCTGTGTATTATTACCTAGAAACAATATGTGAATTACTTATAAACACGGCATACAGCGTATTCCTTTGAAGTTACATATTGTGCATTATTATGAGGAAAGTTTGCAGATGTTACCTCAATTGAATGTCTCTTTAATTAGATTAACTAGACAGCGTAACTTGTCATTCTTCCTCAGTTGTTGGCTTGTAATATCACGAACCTGCCAGTCAGTCAATTCCTCACAAAACGTTTGCCCTTGTCTCTCATCTAGTCCATGCAGTTCAGATCAGTTTCTTTATTTTGTTTTCAATCTTTGTATATGATGTCCACTGCGCTCTACTTGAAGGAGTGTTTCACTCTGGGGGGCCCTTACGTGGTCTAGTGCAGTGAGATTTGTTTGACTCATTATTTGCTAAAAGGAGCAAGGAATGTTTTATGTGCCCCGAAGCCCCCACAGTATTACGTCACTGTATGTATTGAAGGGCGTGCAAGTTTTGAAAAATGAATGTAGTCATGTTTTGTTTCATTTTGCTAAGCCTCCATGTTGTACAGATCATGTGAAGTGAATTTAATGTGTAGTTGCCATTTTCTTTGATTGATAGAGCCCTAGTATACCTTTCTGCAATGTTCCAATCAGCAGATATATTGAAAAACGTACAAGGTGTCTACACTTTTCCCACTTTCTAAAAGACAACAAATCTGATGCCATTACTTTCTGCTCTGCCATAATCCCTCCCCTACACTTTGAAGTTTTTTTTAACATACAGGAGGACTCGATACTGGTAGCTACCTAGCTAACTTTACAATAAGCAACACAACAGATTGTCATCATGATTTTGAAGGATTTATTTTTATAAGTGAACTTACATGGGGATATTGAACATCACATATTTGATCCAGAATAGGCTTCTGTACAGTAGATTTGAAAGACAGTGGTAGTTGGATATATTGTGATTTTCCTTCTTGGTACGGATTGAAGAATGTATTTGCTAATTGCATTTGACCACAACAGTTTAACTGAACCAAAGCAGCAAATAAGTAAGTTACTTCTATTGATTTGTGCCCTGCTTCTTGACACACAAACAGTGGGAATATTCTGCTTATTTTGGCTACGTTAAGAGGCGAACTATTCAGATCTTTTGCTAGTAACTTACTGTAAAATGTACAGCCTACACTTTTTGCATATGGCTAGTTACTGTAATAACGGAAAATGATTTGAAAACCATGTATTTGGAAATAACTATTAACATCTGGGGCCAGCATTCTATTGTACAACTCCATTTCCAAACAAGTGAATTTGATGCCAGCAACATGTTTCAAAAAAGCTGGGACAGAGGCAACAAAAGACTGGAAATGTTACTTAATGCTAAAAAAATAAACAAGGTGGAACATCACACAACTAATTAGGTCAATTGTCAACAGGTCAGTAACATGATCGGGTATTAAAAGTTCATTCCAGAGAGGATGGGCCTGTCAGAAGTGAGGATGGGAAGGGGTTCACACTCTGAAAAACTGTGCAGGCAAATAGTGCCACAATTCAAGAATCACATACCAAAAAGTAAAATTGCATCTACGGCACACATTGTCATTAAAAGATTCAGAGAATTTTGAGTAATTTCTGTACGCAAGAGACAAGGGCGAAAACCAATATTGGATGGCCATGATCTTCAGGCCCTCTGGTGGCACTGCATTAAAAACAGATATGATTCTGTAGAGGAAATCACTGCATGGGCTCAGGAACCCTTCCGAAAACCATCGTCTGTGAACACAGTAAGTGGGCTCGAGCTCATTTTAGATGGATTGAGGCAAGGTGGAAAATTGTCCTGTGGTCTGATGAACGAAAATTTGAGATTATTTTCGGGAATCATGGACGCTGCGTCTTCCGGGCTGAAGGGGAGAGAGACCATCTGGCTTGTAATCAGCGCACAGTGCAAAAGCCAGCATCCGTGATAGTATGGGGGTGCACATGGCATGGGTGACTTGCATTTCTGTGAAGGCGCCCTAAATGCTGAACAATATGTACAGGTTTTGGAGCAACATAAGCTGCCATCCAGACAACATCTTTTTCAGGGAAGGCCTTGTTTTTTTCAGTAGGCCAATGCCAAACCACATTCTGCACTTATCACAACAGCATGGCTTTGTAGTAAAACAGTCCGGGTCCTTAACTGGCTTGCCTGCTGTCCAGACCTGTCCCCTATTGAAAACATTTGGTACATCATGAAATGCCAAATACAGCAAAGGAGACCCCAAACTGTTGAGCAGCTGCAATCCTATACGAAGCAGGAGTGGGACAACATTCCACTTTCAAAACTACAGCAGTTTGTCTCCTCTGTTCCAAAACGTTTACAGTGTTGTTAGAAGAAGAACTTATTTAATTCAGGGACTTGACCATTACAGAGGAAGTAGATTGTGTCACAAAATTAAAATGAGCTTGTTCTAGATTGCTTTGTGGAGATCTTTTGTTTTTATGACAGAAATATATAATTACTAGCATGATAATTTAGTACATTAAGTAGTTGTGCTATGGTGCAATGTCCATTTAAAGAAATGTGTGGGGGAAAACGTGTATATACCTCCGCATAAAATAAAGCATACAAAGTATTCCAAATAGTTCCTTGTATATGTTGATGGCATTCTTGAATGAGACACTGAACAGCAGATTGGAATCTGCCTATAAGGACGTATTGTTTTAGATGTTTATTCAGCCCACAGCAGAATGCATGGCATGGAAATCTGCTTTCAGATGACATAATTCACACTTCCATTTATGAACACAGTTAATTGAATTTTAAGGAAGGTCTTTCTTATGGGGGATTTTTGTACACATACATATTTCTTTGAAATGTCCTACTTTGATAGTTGTGGCAGGATAGACATAGAGATAAAATCATAAACACACACCAACACAAATGAGCTGGATGCTTTAATCTGTTATCGCGTTGTGATTCCAGTTCTGCTGTTTATATGGGCTATTGATTGTGGTTGAAACCTGCTGTTTTTATGTTGTTACAGATATTCACTCCAGGCTCTCTTCAGTCTCACTCCAAAAACTGATAATACCTTGATCAGATTGAAGCTATTTAAATTCCCTTTAGCTGGGTCTCCCTAGAGACCTTAATTGGTTATAGACATGGAAAGATAGAAAGAAAATGAAGGTTGTTATCAACAAAAAAACAGTTGAAATATTTGTTGAAGTCCTCGTTTGAAGCTTTAGCCCGTGGACCTGACAGAGACATGAGAAGAAGACTTGGCTCTGGTGTTTTGCAGGATGTTGAATCCAAGCAGTGTCTTATTTAATCTGATGTACTAAACTTTGTGGTTCTGTGGGTACAATTGCAGAAAATCGAATCTGCAATTAATTGTCATAAAATCGTGATTCAAGTGTACAAAAGGATCACGTTATTACTGCGAGATGGTCAAGGCGTTGTGGCTCTGTTACTGTAATTGCAATACAAGGGGTAAATAAACTTGACTCAATATTTGCCATTTTACCCCCAGGTGTATCATGGGCGTAGAAGAAACGCAAGGCGTTTATCCACCCTCCTGCATTTGTTGACAAATGAGAAATATGGAGTCTTCCTAGTTTTAAATTAACAGTATAAAAACTATTCTGTGAATTGGGTTCAATAATTCTACTCAATATTAGACAATTAACTCACAGACGCACAGACTAGGATAACCCACAGGCCTGTTGGTGTCCGCGGTGCTCCACCAATGATCGATTAAAACGAGAAAAACATATTGAGTGATAATTTTTTAAACCTATTTACAGAATGAAAGGTATTTGGTGAATTGCGTTAAAAAAGATCACTCTATATTATGCATTTAATTCTCGCAGCAACAATTACCGTTTCATGGCGTGATTAGAGCAATATCCATCAAATTAGAATGGATCTGAAGTTAGGTATTTCCTGAACAGGGGACAGTCAGTTTTCATCAACAAATCGTGCATACAGCTGACTAAATAAAATACTTAGCTAAAATATAAATGAATTAGCTTCAGATTTCCAAAGAAAACAATACCCGCTCTCCCATTGTCACAGACTAATATAAATCCTCCATTCTCCAGGGTCAGCAGTGAGCTGCCAGGTCCTCATTTCTCTATAACACGTGGGTGCCACTGACGGCAGTACGTAGTGACATAAAGAAATGATGTCTGGCTCGCGAATGGCTAGTCCCCCTTCTGGACGGCGTGGAAATGTGGCCAGATGAGAACTCAGTATGTCCAATGTGGTTATGATTTAATGAGTTGTACAGCGCTGGCTGGGCTGGGCTGGGCTCGGGGAGGTGCTGCTGTAGGGCGTCAGGTTGCAGCCCTGGTTCTGCATCAGTTCCATGTTAAATCACATTGATCCCATCTGAAAAATACTCATCGGACAATGAAGTTCAATAACAATTCCCTTTGACAAGGCCTGCTGATTGGAGCGCCGTAATACTGGCATTAACGACTCTCAGCTGGTCCGCCAGCACACTGGCCACACCATGAAATCAGTTGTTATAGGACGAAAAAATAGTGTTTGCTTGGTAATTGAACAATTGTACCCCTCCCCGGGCCCCTCCCTCCTGCGATGTGTTCCGTCCCGGCTCCTCCCCTTTGTGTGAGCGCTCATCAAACCGGCCTGCATTCTACAGTGTCATTGTGTCGGAAGGTTATTTATGTGGGCATCCAATCTCCAGCTGCTGTTGTGTTTGAGCAGGAACAAGAGCAGGGATTCTGTTAACACTGGGAGAAACATCAAAAGAGGCACCTCTGAGAGCCACTGATGCCGCTTCCCGCCTCTCGTGAAATGAGCACTTTCACAGTCAGTTAGTCTTTAAGTAATAGATATATTGAGTTCATCCTTGTAAAATAGACAACTAATTTATTATTTTTTCCCATCAGCGCGGATTATGAAGGTTAAATCAACTCAGTGGAAATGAATGCTTGGCCACCCTGCACCCCCCCGCCCCACCCCAACCATATAGCCCCATCATACCCCGGCCTTCTATCTGGCACAAAAATGAATGATCCTATTTATGTTAATGCATACATGAATGTTACACAGGTTTTCCCATGATAAGGCGATAGGTTAATGAAATGCTCATTTCATTTTACCAGTTGTTTTCTCTGTGAAGTCCCGATAAGTAGCAAACCAATGAAGCCTGTAATTACAATCTTACAGAAACCCGGCCAATCTGTGTATAAATCTCACCATCCAATTACAAGATGTAATAATTTTGCAGTCAAGCTGGTAATGAGGTCTAATACTCATGCATGTGATAATCCCCCCTGGATGCTGACTCTATCAGATGTTGGCTTTGTAATTATATGAGCAAAAAAAATATATATAATTATTTCATGTTCAAGTAGAAAATGAGGTTGGTGGGAAGTTAATTTTCTCTCTGCTCTGTGAAGCGTAGACAAGAATTTAATGATTTAATTACCGTTGTTAGCCTTTTTTGCGAGAGGCTTAAATTGAGCTAAGCATTTTTCATAGCCTGACATCAAGAGTTGGGGAACATCAAAGATTTTGACAGCATACAAAATGACGAGCAGCCTGTCGGCCCGGAGTTAGAGGAGGAAAAATCTCCTTGGTATTTTGAACGGCATAGGAAAACGCTTCTCCTCTCATTGCCAAGGTAACCACAGCCAGGGGACAGAAACCTGCTAGATAAAAGCAACATCAACAAATATTAACCGCTTAGCTTTCTCCACTGGCAGCTAATCCACTGTATGTGAATTTGTCATATCAGATTACTATGACAGTCATGGTGAGGGCTAAATGGAAGGCTTCCTCCTGACTCAAAAGGACAATATAGTTTTCTCCCCACCTTTTTAGAATTTCAAAACAGGCTATGAGTGGTGTCTGTAGCCCTGTGATTTCCATATATCCTTTATGGAAAGAAAAACAGTAAACACATTCCTCAGAGTAATCCCTAGAAAGGGGACTGGATGGTCTGACTGCCAGTTGAAGAAGTGCTTTGAGCCATGTGTGATTCAACTTCACAGCAACACAGAAGCTACTTGGTTATTCAGGCAGGGATCGAGGGATGGAGGGAGGATTGGAGAGAGCGACCCTCTTAACAAGGCCCTGTTAAACTGACTGTCCCCTTCCTCCTTTTATCAACACATTTATATAGTTCGCTCCTGCTTTCATCCAGGCTTGGAACTAGTCATCTGGGATGCTGTGACTCCACTTTTAACAACTTTCTTCACCGTTTAAAATGGGACTTCCCAATGGAAGAATGTTTTCTTCAATGACAACTCATTCAACTCCTTATTTCTTACTCACCTGTCTCACCCTCCTCCACGTATTTCATCCTCCACCTATCTCCTACTTTTCCAACTGTCTCACTCTTCTGCTCCTCTCTCATCCTACTTCACCTATCTCATTCTTTTCCACCTGTCTCACCCTCCTTCTCCTATCTTACCCCATCCAACCTGTCTCACCCTCCTCCTGTCTTACCCTCCTAGTCCTGTTGACCTCTTCTTGTCCGAACCCTCCTTCTATTGTCCCACCTCTGCTCCTGTCTAACCCTCCTTCTAATGTCTCACCTCTGCTTCCGTCTAACCATCCTGGTCCTGTCTCACTGCATCCTGTTGAACAGGGGGTGTTGACCCATAATGGTGAGCCTCTTCACAGCAGGTTCTGAGAGCACTCTCTGCCTCCCTGTCCTCTCCGGTTCCATCTGGCCCGTCACAGTCCCACAGGACAACTCGGCTAATTTTGCAGTCAATTAGCAGAAGGCCTGCTTTTGTTCACCCACTAACCCCATGGGCTCTCACTCGCACTATCTCTCTCTCTCTCTCACGCACGCACACACACACACACACACACACACACACACACACACACACGCACACACATACTCTGCTGCCTGGCTCCCTCCCCCTCCTCCCACCTGGAAGGTACAGTCAGATGCAGGAGAGGTTAGAGTTTCTAGGCGTTTCAAAGGACTTACATCCCCTCCTCCCCCTCTTAGTGAGCTCTATGACTTTGTTGGCCAAACGTTGTCTCTCGCAATGACAGGCCATGAAACACAATATAATCATAGAGAAGCATTCAAACGGACAGTGTACACAATCAACGTCACTGTAATTATTACATACATTATATACTGTACACGCTATGCAAATATCAGAAAAATCACTTGCTGATGAATGTTTACAGCATACATTGTAAAGTGAATAGTAGCCTGTGTAGCACAAATATGATTGACTGAATAAGTATAATCTCCACATCGACATCCCTCTCCATGCAACAGTATAAAGTGACAGGAGCGCCTTGTCCACTTAAAAACTCCGCGTAACGATAACCATATGTAGGGATTGGTGGATAATGTGTTTGTTACAGAACGTCTTCAAACCCATGTCGCTTTGTGGGAGCACATCACACTATCTGTTGGTGGGTAGAAGGCTTCCTCATTGACAGACATGTCACCCTGTGGGTCTTCGCCCCGGCCTTTAGCCTGTCTCTGACTCGCCCCGCTCCTCCTCGCAGCGGGCCCTACCTGTCTCATCTCAATAAATCATCTCAGTATAAAACATTCAGGGGATCGGGCAGGACGGGTTAAGGAATTTCTTCCATTTTTATGGTGCAGCGGTCGGTCCCACGTAAGCCCCTCAGCTGTCTCATGTTCCAGGGCGGAAATGATCTTCTGTGTCACTCTAATAGTGTAGAATTACACTTGTATCCCTGTCACTGCCATAGGGCCTGCGAACACCTCCAGGCTGACTCCCTCCTCTTTCATGGCATTTAGAATGATAACATTTGGCAAATCAGGTTCCAACAGAAGAGTGAGCCCCGCTTCCAGCGCTGTGACAAAGCCAGGAGGCACCGGGAGCCACGGGGGGGGGGCCTTGCCGCGCCGCCACAACAGCCAATCAGTCGCCGTTTTGCTGGGTAATGACGCAGCGGGCCTGCTTAATAAGAGCTCTGTGCCGAGGAACATTCAGACAGTCAGAGACACGTAACGACGTGAGCTCTTTAACAAGCCTCTCATTCACCTTTCAGGATCTGTGCCTAACATGCAACAAGCTGGATTATGTTGGGGTTGGGTTATGTTGGGCTGGGTTGGGTTACGCTGGGAAGGACTGGGATGAACTGGGCTGGTCTATGTTGGGCTGAACTAGGCTGGACTAGGCTAGCCTGTGTTGGGCTTAACATGACTGGTCTGTCTATGGCTGAAGTAGGCCAGACTTGGCTGGGCTGTGTTGGCCTGGACTAGGCTGGGCTGTGTTGGGCTAAACTAGGCTGGCCCATCTAGGGCTGAACTAGGCTGGTCTAGGATTTTCAGTGTTTGGTTTTGACAAGGGTTTGATTGGGATGGAGGCATTATTAATATTAATGCACACTGATCTTCATAAACCCATTCAAGAAAGGAATAAACAGCAATATGAAAAATCTTCTACCGATAAAGTTTACTTATCTGAGGCAAACTAAGATCAGAAACAATTATATGGACAAAGGATGTAATGTCCACTCATTCACACAATATAACAATCAATATATCCAATTACAATATCTTAAATATTTGCAAAACATTAATACAAACAATGTAAGATAAAACATGCAAATCATTGCAATGTGAAGAATAAAATGGGGAATTAATGATTTTCAGGGCAGTGAACAGCTGTGTAGGCCTGAAGCATCAGAGAGGTTAAACTGCATATGAAATACTGATGAAACCGTGGATGCTGGGACCAATTAAACCCCCCCCCCCACCTCTGAAACAGCAGACGCTGTCTCACGGTGATCAATTCCCTCTGGATGTGGACTCTGAAGCTTGGAGCAGGGCAGTGAGGGAAAGACGTGCCTGTGTATTGAACTAGCAGGTCAGTTCCCATTCAGCTTGCTTGCCCAACCCAGTCCTACTGGACAAGCAGCCATTCAACCTGACTATTAATCACCATGAGACTGGACGGCCTTGCAGCCCATAACGTTGCTATATCGTTAGAAGTCCCTGTTGTCTTCCCCATTCTCTCGTCCTGGAAGCCTATGGCCCAGACAGCTCTTTGAAATCCCTCGTAAATGTCTGTAATTGCGCATCAAACTTCAAGCCATTATTTCTGTCCCTGTCTCTACCCTCCTCGCTTGCCTGTTCAGGCCTCATGTATTTTGATGATATGAAACTTGACCACATTTACATGCAAATCGAAGTTACAGATTAATAGGGACCAAATAGAGAGAAAAAAAGAAGATTGCATGGTAATATGCTATTATGGCTTTTAAATACATTTACCAATGTTTTGACGCTGAATTAGCATGGTCTGAGCACAAGGAAATCATGTTGGTCTGATAGCAATTTTGTTTTCCAATTGGGAAGACAATTTCATCAGGGTCCACTGTCATTTCTAAGAATAACCTAAGTTAGCATCTGAACTGTGCATAAGTTAGCTTGATAAATTGGAGATTTTCCCAGCAACCCTGGGGAAACTGAGTATTTACTGCTTTTCTCACCATTCTGTGTCTCTCTTATATAATTACAGGAACAATGTAAATGCTTTCAAATGTATTGATGAGACAGCAGAAGAATATCATGTGGAGGTTGATGTTCTTTATATCCAAGGATGTTCCCACATCTTAGTTCTATGTAATATAATAATAATTATTTCTCATAATTCATAAATTATTACAACACATTATAATCATGATTTAAATGATATCTGCAATCATACTTCACATTGCTGTTCCTTTTATCTGAAAAAGAGAATGTAAATAACAGAAGTATTTAACCATTACTATCTAAATGTTCTTTGTGATTGATAAACCTATTGACACCAAGGCTATGTAGCTCTGCTTTCTGTTGGGCTGAAATGTAAATGTGAATATTTTTCTGTGAGATAATCTACTGCACGCTCTCTCAAGTGGTAAAGCAATATGATCGTACAAATAACCGCTCGTCTCAAATGTCAATCATTTCTCACCCAAAATGATGCTGACAGCTAAATACAGACCTCAATGTTTCAGAGGAGAATTCATTACTTCTGAATAATAAATGCCAAAATAGATTGTTTAATCTTCTTTTTTATATTTGTCTGCAAAGCGATGAATTTCAATGGGCTGGTGTTTAGTGATGTGAGTGTTGTGACAGTTGATGGACTAGTAGAACTGGTCCATCAGGATCTGATCTCAGAGATGGATTTGCTTTATCGTCATGCTTTAGTGGATTCAAATGTATCACGCCATTCTTTTATATGAACTCATAAAAGAAAAATCCCCAGAAAATTATTAAAGTTAAAAGACGAAACAGAGATTTGGGTGTTGGAAGAGTTCTTTACATTCCCACTCAAGAAAAACAAATAATTACTGGTCCCTAAGCTATGAAAAACAAATAATTACCGGTCCCTAAGTTATAAGTGGCAGAGAGAATAATGCATTTGTGCCAGTCGCCTGTTGCCATAGTAGCTGAAACCCAATGAAATAAACTGTCGGAATACCAACCAATTAATAATTACCTTTCTGTTGTAATGGCTGCCCAGGCTGAACACCTTTAAACCAGTGTTTGTGTTCCTCTCCTTGTTCTTAAAGAAACAACATGGAGGCACAGTGGAACCTACACAGACTTGTCATGGATTATTAATAATGCTTATGATAACCAAGAAGCAGGACCACTGAGTCCTGGTAGTTAGGGTTGTACAGTTGTGTTAGCCACCTGTACCACACCTTCAATCACAGGATCGCACGATGAAGGCTGGGTGCTATCCCTACAATATGGCACTAAATACTGTCTTTAAAACAGGAGACATAGGACTCAGGGGAGATTTCTACATAATGAAGGACCTTCCTTCTTGGGAAACCAGATTGTTAGAACAGGCTGACTAACACTTGCTGACTAGGCTGAATAGGAGGTTTAGCACTATTAGCCACCAGGCCCCAAAGAGAAGTTGTCAGGTCCTTGTGTTTCTGGTCTGGTCCTTCTGTACCGGTCCGACCACTCTGTACCGGTCTGGCCCTTGTATACTAGTCTAGTCCTTCTGTACTCTTCTAGTCCTTTATCCCTGTACCGGTCTGGCCCTTGTATACTAGTCTAGTCCTTCTGTACTCTTCTAGTCCTTTATCCCTGTACCGGTCTGGCCCTTGT
>JACXGI010006247.1:0-42805 GCA_016801175.1 Esox masquinongy | reverse complement strand
CATGCCACGCCGCATTGCTGCAGTAATTCAGGCAAAAGGAGCCCCAACTAAGTATTGAGTGCTGTACATGCTCATACTTTTCATGTTCATACTTTTCAGTTGGCCAACATTTCTAAAAATCCTTTTTTTGTATTGGTCTTAAGTAATATTCTAATTTTCTGAGATACTGAATTTGGGATTTTCATTAGTTGTCAGATTTAATCATCACAATTAAATGAAATAAACATTTGAAATATATCAGTCTGTGTGTAATGAATGAATATAATAGTTTCACTTTTTGAATGGAATTACTGAAATAAATCAACTTTTTGATGATATTCTAATTATATGACCAGCACCTGTATATTACAGCGAAAATGAAACACTCACCAGGCACATGCAACATATAGCGACAATAACCGACAACTGGGGGGGAGCAGAGGAGAAACATTTAAACATACTGATGGGATGATTGGGACCTGGTGTGCATAATTATGGGAGACAAGACAATGAATGAGTCCGGGGTGAGTTCATGAAGTGACGGGAACCGGGAGTGCACGGCACGATGGCGCTCGTCATCATCGTACCGTGACATGGGTTGTGTCTGTAGAAAACAAAACCTGAGAAAGCATGAATTCACAAATAAACATGTAAATGTAAACAAAAACATGTTATTTTTGCAAAAATATATTTGCTAATGTTGTTGTTCAAAGCAACTGTTGTGTAAGTGTCTATCCCATTATCATTGCCTTTTATCTCCTTTTAAGTAGTGTTTTGTGTCCTTTTACGCCATGATTACTTGTCTTGTATATCTGTCCTTAAAACATCCCACATCCCTTATATCAGGAATAGACTCGGAAAGTGGAACTGTCCATATTTCACCATCTTGGTTCCATGGGTCACATGACCCATTTAAGTCACCTGGCCTACCTCATAGAGAGCGCACATAGATCTGGTGCGTAAACACTGACATTGGGAAGCTACTAACTAGCTTATTTTTGTTTGGTGAAGGTTAATTTTAGCCCTGCACATCTCAGATTTTCCTCAGTTTGTTCCAGCACCTACTTTTCACAGATCTAATCTGCTGCACATGACTTATCCTTTTCCATCACTGTGCTCCCTTTGCACTGTAAACATTCCACTAGAACCAATCAGAGTTCATAAAGTTTCAGTTTCTGCAGACTCTTGTAGCCTCAGCACTGCCTGACAAGATTGTGAAAGTTGTAGCTTTTAGTTGTCTCCTATTTGCGCCATTGATGTGCTTTATTGGTGTCGATTTGCCAACTGGATTCTTGTCTCTCGCATGCCCCAATGTGTTCCAGGACTTTCCGATTTACAAATTAAGCACTGGTAACTAGCTATATAGTTACATATGTACAATACACAGTCATGGTTCAGTGTTTTGTGTCAGGTTGTAATCATCGCTATGGAGTGAGTAATTGCAAATCGTTTTACCGATTTCCCAACAACGAAGCTAAGAAGTGCCGGTGGATCAGACTGATAAGGAAAATAGCTAGTTACCTAGCTAAATGTACAGTAACGTTATACTTCAGTACTAGCTATGACAATGTAGCTACGTACCTAACGTTAGCTACAAGGCTACTGGTTGCTTGTAGCTGGCCATCCTCAAAACCACCGGACAAAATTAGCTGAATTAGCCACCACTCTGGTTAGCTCTGAAGAAAATTAATAGCTAATGCAGTGCCTCTAAGGCTTGTGGTCAGTGTAGTTTTTTAGCTCTTAGAAAAACGGAACTGAAGGTGAAACACAAATTTCTCAATACAAAGGTTGAATCATTTAAAGCTGATTGCCACTACATGGACATACGAATTGTTTCGCCATCTTGACAAAGAACAGAATGTCTACATTGCACAATAATTAGCCTTTTTCACATTTCCGGGGTACGACTTCCGTTTCAGCGAACTGAAGCGCATCAATACTTCCGTTCGGATTGTATGTATTGAAAAATTGCACAAATGAAGAGGAGGGCTCATTGTTGTGTACCTTTTTATACTAAATCTGGCAGAAAACAGCCGTATCTCAGTTTCCATTGCTTTCCAGCAGACGAGGACCTCAAGGAAAAAATGGATCCCTGCTATTCGGAGGGATGAGGGGACAACTTTTAAAGTTTTGCGGTGTAGTACCTATGTCTGCAGCACTCATTTTGACTCCTCTGATAGCTAAACCATGCCAACAGGGCGAGCAATATTAAGGAAAGGTGCTATACTGTGTTGTTTTAAGTGGACTGCACCGAGCAGAGAGTGTGTTTAGGATCGAATAAAGAGACGTCTCGGTGTTGAAGTTGGAAGAAAAGAAGTGTTTGATGCCGATGGCGGAGCAGCATGCTGTTGCTGAAGATCATGACTACGTTTGTCGTCCACCTCCCGGTACTTATCCTAGCCTGCTAGCTGGTTATTTAGCCTGGCTATACTTGTTGCAATTAGCTTGCTAGCTGGCAATTACATGTGTACGTTAGATGGAATGAAACCCATAAGACGTGCTCTGATATTTCACTTGTCTAAGATAACACCAACCATCTCCTTTATAACCTAATAAGCTGCAGGCTTCCTTGTAGCTGAATATCTATTCTGCTGTTTGTGCTGCTTCTACTAAAGATTTTGGAATTAATTCTAAACCTATAATATAAAGTTTATACACTGGTTCTTTTTACACATGCGTCTTGTGATATATTCACTTTTATTATCCTAAATGTTTTTATTTGTCTACAACAGGTGCCCTAGAGGCGGAGGAACGGATCAAGAGGTTAACGTTGATTCATCCTCACTTCAGCAGGATTTGTGTCTCTGATGAGGACTTTAAATATTACAAATTTCCCTCAGAAGAAATGTTTTTGCTGTTTTGGAACTCCATTGAACCCTCTGCTTCAAAGCTCCTGTACTGGACAAAAGCACAAAGAACAAGGATGGAAAGTATGGAGCAGCCAACTACACCAAGCCCAAGTCAAAAACTAGCACTAATTGATTAGTTATTTTTATATTTTTTGTGCAAGGCAGTTGGATTAAGGTAGAAAGTACTGGCTGACATGTTTGGTGTAAGTGTTTCCACTACTAGCAGATTAATCATTACATGGGCCAACTATCAGTACCTTGTGCTGGGTTCCATTCCAATTTGGATGTCACGTGAACTGAGCTGTAATGCGAATCATCAACTGCTATTACATTGCACTCTGAGACATTTTCAACCTACAAGTCACACACAACTTTAAAGGGACTTATTGGGGTTTCTCCTAGTGGTGCTGTGATCTTTGTCTCCAAGCTCTATACAGGGTCTATCACAGACAAGGAGATTACCAGGTTGTCTGGTTTAACTGATCTTCTGGAACATGGTGATGAAGTAATGGCTGATAAGGGCTTTCTGATTGAAACTCTTCTGTCACAAACTGGGGCTAAACTGATCATGCCACCTTTCAAGCACAAGTCGCAGTTCACCAAAGAGGAGACGGAGCATACCCATGCCATCGCCCGCTTAAGAATCATTGTGGAAAGAGTTATCCGAAGAGTCAAAGAGTTTCAAATATTTGATTCTTCCATCCCTCTCACTCTAGCTGGCACCATCAACCAAATATGGACCAACTCCTGCTTCTGGTCAATATCCAAGGGCCCATGGAGTTGGGTGAAGAAGCATGAAATTTAACACCCTGCTCCACACGTTCAAAGACATTTACAACCTGGAACCTCTAACCTTCTCCCAATCTGCCTCCTACTCTGCTTATCTATTTGAAAACCCAGGCTCTGGAATGCACTCCCACCACACATATGATATACATACCCACTTACCTCTTAAAACTGCACCAAAAAATCACTATTATAATCTTACAGTCTTACATTTACCTTGACTTTTATTTCATTCCATTCTGTCCCAACGTTTTCTGATTTGGGGTTGTATGTTTAACCAGTTCTACCTTTTAATAAGTTCTATTGAATTATTCATCTGCTAAGATATGTATCCATGTACAGAGTGTAGTAAAAAAGATCTTATTTATCTTTGAGGTCGACAATAAACGAATTGTCTCGCCAAATTCTTTCTAATGTGAAATAATTTTTTGTGTCCGTGACAAAGTCACACCAAGCAATCCCAGTCACTGCTAACTGACCTTGCACTTGTGTGTAATACTTGTGTGTTTTCTTTAACTGTGCTTGTCCTCTAGTTATTCAGATATGGGTGGCTTCTTTGACTGATGATATGTCAGGGCATTTCAGCTCTACCAATCCAAATGGGGGGTTCTCTTTTGGGTCAACTACCTTTCCATCTGGGCTTGCACAAAGATGAGGAGCATTGGGATGGACAATCATACCACAGGACATGACATACCTGACAAGTCTGTGTATATCTCAACAGCACTTGAGGCTCAAGTTCAAGCCCTCTTCTCATTGCTTCTCTTTGAGTTGTTCCCTTTAAGATGCGCTGACAGAGTTCCTGGCCAGAAGACTCACCCCTAAAATGCACTGCTTCATGAGACTAACTAGCTGTTAGTCTTGGGTAACGCATGTGGTTCCACAATTTGCACTTTCCCTGTTCCCTTGTCTCTTTCTCCAATATTATGGACATCTGCTCAGAAACATGGAGATATTGTAAGTGGTATTGTTGCTGCATATTTGGAGCAAAGTGAAAGTTTTGAGGCAGTCTGTAATTCTGTATTGGTAGGTTTGGGAAATTGGGTCCATCAAGATGGTGACTGAGGGTGCCAGTAATCTCTGGAAGACACTGGTAGGAAAGCACTGATCCTCTTGGTATAGGACCAAATTTAGAATCTACCAAAGAAATGGATTTACATCATGCAGCAACTCTCCAATGGACATCAGACACTCGTCAGGAATTGGTCCTAATACAGAAAAAGAGTACTTTCACACTTGAACAATACCTTTCAAGTATCAATTCATTTTGTTCATTTTTATGTTATGTTTATAATCACCTGTGTAGTGTAGATTTTATTCCACTACTGCCAGAAGACTTGGGGTTTTTTTTACACAAAGCTGATTGACAGACTCAGGCTGTATACCCTAATGAATTAACAAGAACATTAAACAAATGTTTTGTTGAATAGAATCAAAGTGTATGCCTTTGACCTTGAATGCTATTCAAGACATAAACCACCTGAGAATGAGGTCTGTGCCATGTTTGAAGTTTGCTTGTCCAAGCGACAGGGGTGAGCACAACCTTGGTTCTCATTGTACTTTAGTGTGCACTCTGGTAAAGCAAAGCTGATATGTGGTTACACAGCTCTCTACCTGCTGCACATGAGCAGGAAAACATTTTAAGGTCTGTGGGGTTTTCAGTCTCCAGAGAAATCTGTGAAAAAAGGCAATCATGTGTTGACAACCATACAATAGGCATACTGTACAGGCCAACAATAGAACACAGAACAAAGTGATCCTTGGTTTGCAGGGCACACAAGAAACATGTTGAAATTAATGGTGATATGAATAGATTAGAACTTTATTGATCCTCGTTGGGAAATTTATAGCAGCAGCATAACACTATAAATACAGAAAATATATTGAAAATACTGAATATAAGGCCTAGTAGTAATAAAGTATAAGTAGTGATACTGATAGAAAGAAGAAAATGATAGATTGAGAAATTGTGCAACTGCACAGAACGAAATAATTCTGAACTGGGAGATAAGAACAAGCATCAGGGTCAATTTAAATGTTTCAGATTATGTTCCAATTCTGTATGTTTTGATACTGGATTGGTGCTAATTAAGCAAACAAGGGCTTTTGATAAGAAACCAACCCTAGTAGGAGATTGCAGTAAAAAAACATTTTATAGCACCTGATGCTCGTAGAGTCCTTTGAATCAACCTATGCAAAACCTCAAGCTTGTGTGGCTCCTCATTTTTCCGCATAGACGGGTAACACCGAGCCCTAACATTTATCTCCTTGTCTATGACATTAGAGACTTCAACGGAAAACATGTACAATGCAAGGTTAGTTGATAAGAATATTGAGTTTCACTGTATTGTACATTAATAGTATGGAAATCAAAATAAACAACTGTTACGTGGAGAAAAATTTTGATTTTAGCTAATACAGGCTATGCTAGCAGGTCAGTGCTAACCTACCTTCAAAATCAAATATGAATTGCTTAACAAAAAACTTGTAACCTTTATCAATCTTAGATCTTTTTGCTTTTGAAAACATGTCGACTATGATTGCAACATCACGAGGTCTAAACGTTGGTACGTTATCCAAGCATTTTGAAAAGTATTGTTCTGTAGCTGCTGCTGCCATTGTCAGGACAGTAAGTAGAATAAAACTGGAAACTGGGATGCACTGCGGAAATGATTCTTCTTCGCATGTGAAAGTGGCCTATATAGGAATCCTTAATATTTCATGTCTTTGGCTCAAAACAATGGATATATTACTTCCGGGACCTGAATTTCAGAAACTGCTGTTGTATGCACACTGAATCATTTTTGGGAGAAAATAATTGTGAAACAATTGTTTCATTATTTTTGCAAATACAGTATGTTATGGACATGTTCTTATATTGCAATGCCAAAATTATAATTATTGCTTATTTAACTACAACAGTAACTGTTGAATAAAGTGAAGAAGAAAAGGTTGTTTCAACATTTTATGCAATTCTAAGTTAACAAGCATAAGCAAAAAAGTATTTTAACTTTTATTGTACTACTTTATAGTAAATGTAGTCAAAAACTTCAGAATCCTTACAGTCAATGCGATCACAGGGAATGTGTGACAGTTGCTCCGCATGGCACTGCGTGCTCTCTCCCTCTCTGGTGCTCCACCTCGCCCGCATACTAACTGCCGGCAGGAGATGATGGCAGCAGCGCACACCACTGACACACCTGCACCTCATTATTAATAATGATGCCTATTTAAGTTCCTTGTTTTCACCTGCACCTCATGGGTTATTGTGTCTTTCGTGTTGGACTGTGGGGTGCAGTGGGGTTTTCTTCTATATAAAAAAAGACAAGTATATTATTCCTCGTTTAGATGTTTTTATTTTTGCCTCTTCTTTAGCGCACTCACTAACCTCGCACCTCACACATTGGTTGTGATTCATATTTGCTAGCAGGGATGACAGATAGGCTACTTATAAATTGATAGCGGCAAGAGTCAAATTCCATTAGCATTAATTATGCAGTGCAGTCACATCAGAGTGCCTACGCTAATGCTGTGAGGACAGTGGAGTTGATGGTTAATGCAAAATATTTTATAAATAAAAACAAACTTTTTTTTTTCTTTTGGCTGTATTCCTTAAACAGTGCACAGTACACCTATACTGGTACAGGTATAATTAATGAGTAAAGTGGTATGGATCAAATTCAGATCTAGACAACAGTCTATGCCAAAGTAATTACATTAACTATTAGGTGCAAAATGAGAATGAGTGCTGGTACTAGTGCTGTTAGTTGTAATGGAAGATAGTGGGCTAGGATACTCAAGGCCTTAGTAAATGCACATTTAATCAAGTCACTATTTTGATTAACCATGATCCAGAGCTTTACCATGTTTACAATAGTACCCTACCGCAGCTTAACCGTGCTCTGTAACAGAAAACTATAACTCATACAGTAATTTGAGGTATTCAACAAACAAAAATACCTCTAAATATTAGTTAGAAACAATGCATTCTAGGAAAATATTGTACTGTTTGTGGCGAACTTATTGCTGTTTTTCACATGGTACTATAATGCACCTAGTCTCTTAAACCAACCCTAGAATGTCGCTAGGCCTGGGGAATACCTATAGGGTTTTTATTCCAAATGGGTGAAAAAATCGTTTTTGTCTGTAACGTCTCAAAACACGTTAGCCCAATTAAATGCATTGCTTCGGAGGTGCTTATACAGGTGCTCACGAGAATAACGCCTTCAGTGCAACAGTAGCTAAGTGGAGACGGCAGCCAAAACTCTAAATAAAGCCCCATCGAAATTTGTGGATGTATGTCACGTTTGTGGTGAACCATATCAGTCTTTGAGGAACAAACATAACCTTTTCCTAGGTAAATCGTCATTATTGCGACCGGACTAGACACTCGCGTTAGAAGATATAATAGGCCCGGTAACGTTGAATAATGGGTTTTCGAAAGCAGTATGTAGCTCCCGTTGTAATCTTCGGCTATAATATAGAAGTGTGGATGAGGTAGAAAGAATGAGTGCTTTTTTGAGGGGAAATGGCTAATTCTAAACTGAACGAAAAGAGGTGGCACAGCAGTCTCAACCCTCAGATGTACCAAAAGATTTTCGCCTAATTAATTTACTCGTCCTCCGTCTCGTTTTGACCTACTTATGCTGCTTTCAGAATACTTATGCTGCGTTCAGAATACGAACCTTATCCTCGATTATTGAAACCAGCGGAGTAACCAGTAGTATCACTGACCTGTCCGTTTTCAGTTTTAATAAATTGCAGACTGTCGGCTATTCTTGATAAATTTAACTTTTACCATAGCCTGAAGGAAGGCACACCAAAACATCTCTTTTTTCAGAACAGCATTTAAGCAGAAAAGTTGTAATGGCTTTATTGACTCGATCTTATGAATATAGCACAGTTCTTCCATAACAGAATTTAATAGGCAAGTTTCCATACCTCCAAGGGAGACCAGACAAGATTGGAGGTGTGGCCTCGCGAGACTATAATGCACCTAACACAGTACATTAGATTACCATATCTGGTAGAGTGTACAATTTCTTTTTATAATATATTGACCACTCATGGATGCATAGTACAGTTATTTCTGGCTAAGTAACATACTGTATATACAGCGTTGTATATTTTAGTAATAAGGTCAAAGAAGGTGTGGTATATAACATAGAGTGCTTGGATAATGGATATTATTATAAACTTTTTAGGTGCGCCTTGTTGATCTGTGTATGGTTTGTTCAAACTATATCCTTTTAAAGCAATGAAGACAGATAGTCAATCCCACAACCTGAGATAATGTTACTATTTTTGTCCACAAGGTGGAATAATGAACACAGACCGTGTGTGCGGATAGGAAGGGCTACACCTGGTTACATGAACAGGCAATATTCAGAATTAAAGACGCGTTTCTTGCTCCATCTAGCTAGCCATTTAGTTTGTTCTTTGGTTAATTAATTAATTAAATAATTGATTAAGTTGGTCTATGCCCAGCTATATGTATACAGATATAGAATATACTCACAAATTACCATTGAGCCTCACCTATGAAGACAGAGACCAATAGGGACTCTGTTATAACAGTTGACAGTATGTTTTTGGTAGAATTGCTCCTGCAGACAGCCAGCTTGGTGCTGAGAAGGGATGGAGGGCTAGAGAAGGGAAAGACACACCGAGGAGAAAAACGGACATTGGTCACTATCCTGATTGCTTGAATAACCCATCATCTTCCAATTTAACATTGGCAAAGTGAGATTGAAGTCCCACTTAGGCCTATCTACTGTATACCTTAACACTGTGGTGTTATATCCCGTAGACTACACACCACTGCCTAAACACCTAGACAATTGCTGATTGTTAATTCATAACATTACACATATGATAGCAGAGAGAGGTAATGGTCAACACTTCATAGCAGTGCAGGCTAGGTCAGGATAATCTTCATCGATCCACCATAACATAAGTTTAAGACATACAACATTATGTAGTTGACTGTCGATCCCAAGTCGGATCAAGCATGGTAGGCATTGTTCTTGAATTGCTGTGATAATACTGTATGTGTAATACAGACCGTATCTGAATGTAGATTATAAGAAGAAAATATCCTGGTAAAAATAATAAAGATCATATTCCCATTTGCTAAACTTCACAATTTCTCAGGACAGATTATTTGAGCTTTCATCTCTCTTGTCCGCATGTCTTGTCTGGTTTGAGCGACTACTGAAATTACAACATTATTATAAGATATTATTTACAATCGCTGGATAAATAATAATAAAAATTTAAGCTGCAAGCAGCACTGAGCGGGTGTCAGCAAACAGCAATTAACATCCTTATTGCACCATTCGCACTGAGATACACATAGGAACCCAGTAGCACCAAATGTGGCTGCGTTTTTCAAAGCGTCCATCATGGTGAACTTTCTGGATCCCAATGGCAAAAATGTTTTGTGAAATTACCTATTTACATAGTTTTGTGAAATTACCTATTTACCCAAATTACATACCTATTTTCAGACTTTTACTTACATAGAGTGAGCAATGTGAGCTTGCAAATGTGGCGAACTCAATAGCGCCACCTACCCAGTTCAATTATATTATTTTTGGGGTAGGAGCTGTGTGCTAATGTGCAAACAGGGTCCGAAATTAACACCCGCCAAATGTGGGTAGATTTTACGTTTGGCGAGTAAATCTCAGAAGGATAACCGCCACACTGGCGGGTAAATGTTTGTACCCAATGTTTCCCCGTTAATTGTAATCACAGCAGCGGAGAGACAACAGAAAAACTGAATATTTTTGTGATATATGATTATACGATTAAGCATCAGAGCAGAGCAACAACGTTCTGCACGGTTAGAGTATCAAACTAGCTAGTGATTTGAGGTCAGATAAAAGTAACTGTCTGTGTATGTGCATGCGCATGTTTGTGTTGAACTGTCAGGAAGTGGCGTCACATTGATATAAAGGTAGCCATCGTCTGAGTGACAACCCAAGGTAAGAAGCTAGCTAGCTAACTGTCACATGGATTGCTACAATGGATTAATTTCATCAGCAGCAATAAGACCTCCGGCTTTCGTATTTTGCCTTCAAAATAAGTGTGCGGGGAAACGTTATATACATTCGGCAGCAACAATAAAACTTCAGATTTTCGTATTTTTACTTCAAAATAAAAAACTGCGATGGGTTGTGTGTATTGTTTATATTTTCAAAGGAAAATCTATGTGGGGTAAAATATAATTTAAACAAATTACTATTTAAATAGTACATTATATAAGGTAAAGAAAATTATAAGGTGGAGCACATTGAGAATTGGTTAGAGCTTAAGTATGTTAATGTAGAGAACCTTTCTAATATAAAGAAAATCTAATTAGGGTTTCAGCAGCTCCCTGGTGAAACCCTATTGTGTTCAGGGTTCCCACTCTAAGTCAATTGTCAAATTCCCTGACTTTTCCCTGACTTTCACTGACTAAAAAGCTGAATTTCCATGACCTATAATGAACGGAAAAACAAGCAGTCTTTGTGCAGAGCACTGAGCAGATAAAAACCAGCCCACAGTATTTTAAACCCATCAATTTGTGAGTTTTATTTACTAGTTCACAGACGTTTTCAGTACAAAACTAAGTTTTCACTGCTTAAACATACACCGATCAGCCATAACATTATGACCACTGACAGGTGAAGTGAATAACACTGATAATCTCGTTATCATGGCACCTGTCAATGGATAGGAAATATTAGGCAGCAAAGTGAACAAAGTGAACATTCTCTCCTCAAAGTTGATGTGTTAGACGCAGGAAAAATGAGCAAGCGTAAGGATCTGAGCGACTTTGACAACGGCCAAATTGTGATGGCTAGATGACTGGGTCAGAGCATCTCCAAAACTGCAGCCCTTGTGGGGTGTTCCCGGTCTGCAGTGGTCAGTACCTATCAAAAGTGGTCCATGGAAGGAAAAGTGGTAAACTGGAGACAGGGTCATGGCCGGCCCAGGCTCATTGATGCACGTGGGGAGCATCAGAACTGGACCACGGAGCAATGGAAGAAGGTGGCATAGTCTGATGAATCATGTTTTCTTTTACACCAAGTGGATGGCCTGGTGCGTGTGTGTTGCTTACCTGGAGAACACGTAGCACCAGGATGCACTATGGGAAGAAGGCAAGCTGGCGGAGGCAGTGTGATGCTTTGGGCAATGTTGTGCTGGGAAACCTTGGGTCCTGCCATTCATGTGGATGTTAATTTGACATGTACCACCTACCTACGCATTGTTGCAGACCATGTGCACCCTTTCATGGCAACGGTATTCCCTGATGGCATTGGCCTCTTTCAGCAGGATAATTCGCTCTGCCAGAAAGCAAAAATGGGTCAGGAATGGTTTGAGGAACACAACGAGTTCAAAGTGTTGACTTGGCCTCCAAATTCCCCAGATCTCAATCCAATCAAGCATCTGTGCGATGTGCTGGACAAACAAGTCCAATCCATGGAGGCCCCACCTCGCAACTTACAGGACTTAAAGGATCTGCTGCTAACATCTTGGTGCCAGATACCACAGCACACCTTCAGAGGTCTAGAGGAGTCCATGCCTCGATGGGTCAGGGCTGTTTTGGTGGCAACAGGGGGACCTACACAATTTTAGGCGGGTGGTCATAATGTAATGGCTGATCGGTGTAATGCACAATTATGATCATCATTAAGATGATGCTCCTGTCGGCTTCATGCAGGTAGCATGCTTCTTACTGTTTCTTACTGGCTGCAAAGTGCTCCCAGAAGACCGCATAGCTTGACTGAAGTGATTGCCAGTTGACGAGAGGGAAGAGGATAAATGGACGTTGAAAAATGAAGTCTAACCATAACATGCAATACATGAAATGAAATGAAGACGCAATACAGGAAATTAAATGAAAATGAAGCCTAACCATTACACGCAATACAGGAAATACGTGAAATAACCCGATAAAGAAGAATACTGCATGGAAAATACATTTTGATAAATGGCAACTTTAAACATGCTACAAAATTCCCTGATATTCCATGACATGGACTAAAAAATGATAAAATCCCCTGACTTTCCATGTCTGGAATATACTTTTTTAATATATTCCAGAAATGCCATGACCGGTGGAAACCCTGTGTGTTTGTTCCGGTTTATTAGGGTTTCAACAGTTCACTGGTGAAACTCTATTGTGTTTGTTCTGGTTCATATTAGGTGTGCTTGCCAAAGGCAAAGTAAAACTATAGGTTTCTCCCAATACCCATGTATTTCAATGGGAAAAAAGTGTCCATAGACTTGAATGGTAAAAAAGTAAAAAAATCTAGACGTATCTCCTCATTAGTGTAGCCAATTCAGCTCACTCGGAAACCCGAGTGGTAATTGGTCAGCTGATGCATCAGCTGATGCAGGATCGCTCTTATCACATGTCAGATTGCAACCTGTCTATATAACCATCAGGTACTCACTCAGTCGGTTGTTGAGCTTGTACTAGCATGTGGGTGCACGTCCCTGGAGTCATTTTCACTGTTGTCCGTGAATTGCACGGGCTAGCGTGCTTTCTGTTGGGTGTGGGGGTTTTAGTCTTCCTCCAGGAGTTGGGTTTCGTTTTGCTGCCTAGTGGTAGCGCTGCCATCGGGATCTGGCACGAAGGGTTCTTTGGTTTCCTGCTGGAGGCCACGAGTCGGGTTTAGTGTTCGTGCAGTGACTTCGACCCCCTTTGCTGGAAGATTTCGGGGCTTCCGTCCTCCTGAGTTGGAGAAGGCCGCGCTTGCGTGCGGGGAGGAAGTGCTGGATCCATGGGTTCTCCGGGTTGAAGCCGTGCTGCAGTTCAGGGGAAATTCTGATGTTGGGGAATAGTCTGCTGCTTCAGCCTTCGCCCCGGTGCCTTGGGGCCTGCGCCATTCCCGATCCTAGAGGTTGTGCGGTTGTTGTTTTGCTGGCCGTCGTTCCCAAGGTGTCTCGAGTGCATTCATTCCTCTGATGTGGTTTGTATGATCTGGTTCGGTATTGTGGCTGCTGGGATATGGTATTTCGCCTCGATGGGTACATATCTAATTTGGATGTGGTCCGTCATGCGCTGCTCGTTTCTGTGTGGTGTGTTCGGTGTCGAATTGCGGTGTTGTCATCCGTCCTTAATTGTTTCTTACTAATACGATTGTGGGCGTACTGCTGGTTGTCAAGTAGTGTGGTGGCTTCGGTACAGGTGTTAAGACGACATTTATAGAGGCACAAATGCTGCAGATAATGCATGGAGGACGATTTCCTTAGATATTTGGCTACCAGCACAGTAATGTTAACTGTGGCTATTCAAAGTTCTTTTGTTATGTTAGCACCTGCACGTTTGTCAGCTTGCATTATATGTAAGTACTCAAGGATTACTTGCTAGCTACATAAAATCTCTGTTATAGCTACAGCACTGTAGCTGTGTAGGTAGTTTGAGTGTGTGAAGAGCAGTGTATTTGGGAGGTTTCTTTTCATTTTAGTCATTACATTTATACTTATGTTGGCCTTGCTATTTACAAATAATATTTAATATATATACGAATATATTCACTAATTCCGTTCTGACAATGCTTTTGGAGGAGATTAGATGCATAACTAATTATAAATTGATAGAATTCCTATGCATGCTACACCTCAAACGCGTTGCATCCGCAAAGGGTACTCCTAGTGCTGTATGTCTGCATCATAACACACTGTTCTTTGGAAATGACTGAACTTCCGTTATGCTATTCATAGCATGAAAATATAGCTACATTTTGGTGGGGGTGGCAGATAGTGATGGGACACCTTAAGTCGTACTCTAGCTAGATTGGTGTCTGATCATAGATTTAACATGTAGGCGATAGCATCATTCAGGAAGGGAACATTCCATTGATACTGTCACAGGATACGTTTAGGATGAGATGGTGTACCCATCCGTGTAATCACATGATGCATTTAGAAGCTACAACATGGGGATATAAATTAGAATGTCTGGTATTGTCGCCTTTATTTCGCGGGGCTCGTGTCACGGGGGGCTGCAATGGTGCATAGTATTCACATGATGTCATTTATGTCTAGTGGACCTGACCATATTGTAGGACTGTGTTTTATTGACGATGTGCTACCTACTGCAGTTTGACGTTTTCCAAGCATAACCTGCCCGTTTGCATCTGCGACCTCAGCCCCTAGAGGGCCATCCGATTTCACTCGTTGTGAAGGTCTTTCTTGAATGAATGGCATTCTGCGCTGTGTAACGGAGTGCAGGAGTTAATGTGAACGGGGCTTCATGCCTAATGTGCAGGATGCAGCTGTTTTTGTCATATTTGTGTAGTCGCGCGGCTGGTCTGTCTGTGTTCTATGTGTGTATGGATTCATGTATGTGCATGTATGTTCGTGTGCGTACACGGGTGCATGTTGTAGCATCATATCTGTTCATGTTTGAGTGTTGACTGTGTTTCCTGCGGTCCTGCTGCATCGGTTGTGCTGCATCAGGTGTGCTACATCGCTACATCTGGATCTGGTCGTTGAGTGCTCCTGGACTGTCTGTGTCTTTGTGGCAGACGTGCCGGTTGTTGCCTGGCTGGCGTCTTCGGGTGGGTTTGATCTTACTGCGCTTCTACGATGCGGTGATCATTTGCTGTGCCATTTGTCTCTATGGATGCTTCCCATGTGGGGGCTCCCGCTCGCTCTAGACTGTTTCCTTGCAGTGAGTAGCATTGTTTTTTCCTGTGGAACTCTGGTGTTCTTGTCATGTCCACTCAGTTGTTATCCTTTCAAATGTGTTTGGTACCTCAGCTGTCTCGGAGGAGCTGGGGCTGTGCTCATGCTGTGTTGGGGATTTGCAGGGGTGGTTCTGGGATCTTTGATTGTGCAATCCAATCTTATCTTATTGCTATGGAGCATGCAGTACTCTCGATCATGTCACTCCAGCAGTGGCATATGGCAAGTGGTGTCATGCTAGCAGGGTAGAGCTTCCAAGTTTGCGTATCGTGCGGCATGGTATGCAGGTCTGGTGCTGGGGTTGCATCATGCCAGATTGATCGGAAATATATTACTATTATCGGGTTGACTGTGTCTGTGTGGTTGTCTGTGTGGTATTGTTGCTTCCGTATTGCTGTCTATCCTTGCTCTGCATGTCATTCTCTTTTCTGCAATTCCTGTTTCTTTGCACTGTTACTGGTTGATGCATTTGTTCTTTTCATTCCATGTCTCTCCCTACGATGGTGGCGCCTGCAGGTGGTTGGGATTCGCTGTTCTACTTCGGTGCCGGCGAGCCCATGACACATTCTGACGTTGCTGTGATGGGAGTTTCGATCTGGAACATGACCGAGGGTGTGGACTCTCGGTCATGTTACTCCGGAAGTGACTTACTGCAAGTGGTTGTCTTAATACCAGGGTGGAGCTTCCAGGTTTGCGTTATCGTGCGTTGTGGTATGCAAGTTCTGTTCAGAGATTGCATCATGCTGGCCTGATCTGATTCATCTTCCTATCCAGGTTGGGTTTGTGTCGGTGTTGTCGGTTGCACTGACATTATTGCAATCGTGGTCTATCCTTGCTCTGCATGTCGTTCTCTTCTGCATTTCACATTCAGTCCTTTCCCTATTACTGGTTGATGCTTTTGTTCTTTTGATTCCATGTCTGTCTCTGCGATGATGCCATTGGCTGGTGGCCGGGATCTGCTGTCCTACTTTGTTGCTGGCAAGCCGATTCTGGTTGTCATGCCCGAACTTCCCGCTCCCCTGACATCAGGAGTTGTCTTTGTGTTCATACTCCACGTTCGGCTCATGTTGCCGCTGGTTGCTGCCTGATTCCTGTGTCGCTTCGACCCAACTGGTCATCCTATTCTTTATCTGCTGGCGGTGCGGTCGATCTGGATTCCAGCTAAAGACTCTGGCCATGCCTGTCTGCATGTCTTGCTGGTCATCGTCCATGCTACCTGTTGCTGTGGCCGAAAGCGTGTTCTCTCTACTCATCACCTAGCATGGCTTGAGGAGGTCTAGCCGCCCCTTGGAGTCTGGGTCCTCTCTAGGTTTCTTCCTAGGTTGAACTCCTAGGGTGTTTCCTAGCCACTGTGCATCATGTTTGTTGTGCTTTCTCTTCTGGGTTTTTGGCTGGGTGTATGTAAACATTTGTGCACTGCTGATTTCAGGGCCCTGTGGCTCAATTTCTTCGTTATCTCTCATGCTGGGACCACTATGTCGGATGTGCTGTTGTGCCGTGTCCTTGTGGTGGGTATCATTCTATGACTACATTGGGTGGCGGTGGTGTGTTGATTGTTGCAGGTTGTGTGTTGCTTGTGGTGACAGGTCGTGTACAAAGCGCTTGGGCTTGTCGGGTGTTGGGGGACCGACTCAGTCGAGGTCATCAAGTAGGGTATTCCACCAAGATGGCTGGTGCATCTTGCTCCGGCTCTCACCTGGTGGCATCAGGTGGTAGTGTTGTTTCTGAGGGCAATGTATGGGTGCCGCGCCGCCGAGTAGGTTTATTCTCACCTGACAAAATGGCTGGTCCATTTTGCTCCTGCGAGGCACCCCATGGTGTGTTTGGTGGGAATAAATACTCAGTCTGAGAGCGCTGTATGAGTGATGCGCCGCCCAGTAGGTTTATTCCCACCTGACAAGATGGCTGTTCCATTTTGCTCCTGCAAGGCACCTTATGGTGTTTCATGTGGGAATAAATACTCGGTCTGAGAGCGTTGTATGGGTGATGCGCCGCTAAGTAGGTTTATTTCTCACCTGACAAAATGGCTGGTCCATTTTGCTCCTGCGAGGCATCCTGTGTGGTTCATGTGGGAATAAATACTCAGTTTGAGAACGCTGTATGAGTGATGCGCCGCTAAGTAGGTTTATTCTTTCCTAACAAGATGACTGGTCCATCCTGCGAGGCACCCTGCGGTGTGTTTGGTGGGAATAAATACTCAGTCTGAGAGCGTTGTATGGGTGTCGGGCGGAGCCGGTATCGACAGGGTATCAGATGGCGCTCCGCTGTACGATGTAGTGTCTGACTGTGGTTTTGCAGTGTTGGAGGATCGGTACTGCGTACCTTGCTCATTGCCATGGGAATTGCATAAATAATAACAAGGTATGTTATTGTGGTAGTATCGTATACACGATCATGTGATGGCAATGAGTTACCCTAAAGGAGCATAACCTAATGCCACGACTTGTATATACAGGGCTGTACATAAGTTCTCTAATAAATGGATAAACTCATACGTGGTGTTTTCTGTCTGAATTACATTTTTTAGTAGTTCCAAACCAAACTAACGCCAAGATGTTCAGTCTGGCCCAACTTGAGTTGCTTGTATTCAGATTTTTTATGCTATGTTTACTTTTGTAATTATAAACATTCAAATATTGCATAAATTAACATGTTTCAATGAGAGCCAAAGGAATACAGAGGTTTCAATTCAAAATGTTCATGTTTTAGGGCCAATCAACCTTAGATAACAACATGTTTATAAACAATTGACTATATAATGGCAAACTTACATTTTTAGGATAAAACTGAGAATGACTCTTGAACCATTTGTGCTACAGACACGAAACCAACTTTGTTTCACACGTTCAGCCTATGCCCAGATCAAAAGATGAAACGTTTATTGATTTTACAGATGCTAATTAGCGTAATTAGCATAATTAGTGTTGACTAGCTATTAGGCTGTATCTTTACCTATCCTGATTAGCGTATTCAGCATTAATTTGTAATTAGGCTGTATCTTTTGAACCGTTGGAGCTAAAGAAAAAAACTGACTCTCATTCAACTTATTTAAGTTTAGACTATCCCCAGTTTATATAATAAAAGCTTTATTGATTTTACGTATGCTACTTAGCGTAATTAGCATTAATTAACTATCAGGCTGTATCTTTTGAACCGTTTGAGCTACAGACACGAAACCAACTTTGTTTCACACATTTAGGCTATCCCCACTGCAGATTCTGAAATGGTAATTGATTTTACATATGCTAATTAGCGTAATTAGCATTAATTCACCATTAGGCTATATCTTTTGAACCGTTCAAGCTGCAGACATGAAATTGATTCTCATTCAAGAGTTTTGACTGTTTCCATTTAATGTAATGACACGTTTATTGATTTTACATATGCTTCTTAGCGTAATTAGCGTGAATTAACTATTACGCTGTATCTTTTAAACCGTTCAAGCTACAGACACGAAACCAACTTATGTTACACCAGTTTAGGCTATCCTTACTTCAAATTTGGGAACGTTTATCGATTTTACATATGCTAATTTGCGTAATTAGCGTGAATTAACTAATACGCTGTATCTTTTGAACCGTTCGAGCTACAGACACAAAGCCAACTTTCATTCACCAGTTTAGCTATCTCCACTTCAAATTATGAAACGTTTATCGATTTTACGTATGCTATTTAGCGTAATTATCGTTAATTAACTATTATTCTGTATCTTTGAAACCGTTTGTGCTACAGACATGAAACCAACTTTGCTTCACCAGTTTAGCTGTCCCATGTTCATATAATGACACGTTAATTTATTTTATGTATGCAATTTGAGTAATTAGCATTAATTATTTATTAGGCTTTTTCGTGCTACAGACACGAAACCAACTTTGTTTCACACGTTTAAGCTATCCCCACTGCAAATTCTGAAACGGTTATCGATATTGTGTATGCTAATTAGCATAATTAGTGTTAATTAACTACTAGGATGTATATTTTAAACTGTTCGAGCAACAGACACGAGATCTGTCATTGGTAACACTTTTATTAGCTTTAACTATGTCATGTATGCTAATTTATGCTAATTACCCTCACCAACAGTATCTCTAGAGCCTTAAAAAATACAGACTCCGAACCTTTCGATAGGTAAACAATATTTCAAACCATAAATAATTTATAAGCAGCTAGTAAGCCCACCACATTTTCTTCAGGAAATGTACTTCTCTAGTTATTAGGGTTTCAGCAGTTCACTGGTGAAACACTATTGTGTTTGAACCAGTTCATTATTATTAGTGTTTCAGCAGTTCACTGGTGAAACACTATTGTTTTTGTACCAGTTCATTATTATTACGGCTTCAGCAAGCAAAGGCGCTGAAGCCCTTTTGTGTTTCTTGGCATTCATTATCATTATTATTATTAGGGCTTCAGAAAGCAAAGGCGCTGAAGCCCTATTGTGTTTCTTGGCATTCATTATTATTATTATTATTATTATGCCATTCTCTGTGAAAAATGGAATGGAAGTTCCATTCCATTTTTCACAGTAGAGTTTTAAGTGAATAGAGTTTTAAGTGAATTAAAACTCAGCGCCTTTGCTTGAATTAAAACTCAGCGCCTTTGAGTTTTAAGTGAACTTTTAAGTAGAGTTTTAAGTGAATTGAAAATCACTTAAAACTCTACTCCTATCGTAATAAATGGCCGATCTTCACGTAGTTGAATATTTGGCATCTATGGTCCAAGCTCTCTCAACGCAAGTCAAGCCAAACAATTTTGTTGAGAAACATGGCCGCCATTGACCGATAAACATTAGCATGAGTGTGGCCTGGTACATAAATGCATATGAATAGACATGGGTATTCATATCGCAAAATATGCATTTGTACACACGTTCAAAACAATCTCAAGAATCAAGATATGCAGGCACTTTCAGCTCGACCATACGGGGGCGCTATAAAACAAATGTTTATAATGATTGATATCTCTTCATCCGTTTGACTCAGAGTGATGACATATCGCACACATGCTGATGGACATGAATCCAGCAAAGCAGTAAAGTATGATTCACTTTGACCAAATGGTGGCTCTGATAGACTGGAAAAAACATTCAAGGAAGCTTTATGTCTGATAGCGGCGATACTGTTTGAGATAGAATCCTGTTAAGACTTGTGTTTAAAAACATGGGTACGTAGAGGGTATATACTGAAGCTGGTTCTATTTAGGCAAGTGGTTCTAGAGAAGTAGACGTTTGAAGTAGTTAATATCAGTCAGATATAGTCCAAAATATGAAATTGTTTATTTCAATGAGATGTAATGGAAAGCAAACGTTTGTTATTAAGTTGAAGGTATACTGATATTTAGTCACGTATGCTTACATTACATTAAAACGTTCGGTTTTGGCGCATATCTTCTAGTACATTACTTTTCTCCAAAATGTTTCCATTTCTCACCAGAGAGAAGGGAAATGTAGTTTCTTAATAGGCAGATTCACACTATTTAAACCACAATGTGGTGATTAAGACAATAATGGCCACAATCCTTTGCACAACCTATCCCTTTTGAAGTGTGGGAAACCAGTGTCGACAGAAGCGGGCAGCTAGCTACATTCTGTGCCAAACCAAACTGCTCATATGGATCTGGTTTAACGTCTCTATTGAAATGGACACATTCTACTAGGGTAAGGAACCTATTTGCAAACAGTTACGGTGATGTTATCATGTGTTAGCTGCTTAGTTAGCTTTGCTATACAGTTTAGCATTTCTCTGCCTTTGCTAATGCTAGTTGGGAAAGTGGACGTGAAAACAATCGTGTTTTCACCAGGACGCTAGTGAAGCTAAAAATACTACTGTAGTTAATAATGTTAGAAAAGCCTTGACTAATGCTAGGTAGCTAATGCAAACTATCCTTATTGTAAAAACTTTGGTACTGTAGCAGAAAGTTGCTAATATACAAAGCAGCAGTACCAAACAGCAGGCTAATGTTAGCTGACGTTCGCTAACTTAACTACAATGTTAGTGTGATAGAAAAAAACGATGTCCGTGTTTAAAATAATGAAATGTCTGGCTACATAGGCATTGTAGAACTTACTAGCTACTTGGCTCCTTAATTACTTGTCAATTCATATGAAACCTAGCTTTACTATAGACGTATCCGTATCGACAAAACATGTACGAGTGGAGGCAAATAATAATAACTTTATTTGTATAGCCCTTCTCTAGCCCAAAGCAAAAAGTGCTTCACAAAGCAGTAAAACAGCCAAAGTAGGTAAAAAGATGATAGCAGCTGCCTCATATACATGTAATGAACCTGTATTTTTGGCACTGCACTTACATTCTACTTTTCTACAAAGGTTAGATATATTCTCATCATTCCAAGGATATACTTTAAAAGCAGGCCTTGATCTAGATTTAAAAGGATCAGTTTCATCAAGAATACTTTGGCATACGCTGTTGAAACTAAATGTTGATTCAACAGTAGTAAATGTGGCCTCTTAAGTTTTCGCTTTGACTAGTGGAAGTACCAGAACACTTACACTCACTACTATGAGCAAGTAAATACGCTCAAAGTAGCCAGTAGGTAGGCTGGACAGATGAAAAATTTAACAACACTTTTTCTGGGTGAAACTTATATTGTTGTGTTTGTCATGGAGGCCAGTTTCATAATATTACCTTGTATTCACGCTGCTTGTTGTGGTTTAGAAGAAATTGCCAGAAAACAGGGCTAATTTTGGGGCTTTTTTCACCCTGGCCCTTCCTATCGTTTCTATTGAGTGCTGTGGCACCGACTCTACTTCAGAACGCGTTCCAAACATTCTCATTCTTGCCAATTGTTCCACGTCACAATGCCGTACTAGACCATAGAGTCAATGAGATTTCAATGCACTGTAGGTTTGCCTCACTACATTTCCTTGAACGGGCTACTAAATATCTTAATCGCCTGGGCTGTCTGCCGCCTACTCATCAAAAGCAAAACCTTTTCCACTCGTGGTTAAAAATATTTCTTCAGAGAAAGTGTAAAACCTTTTTAAATCCTATTTCGCTATTATTTGTCTAATTACGTCAATTTTAAGCCTTCATCAAAACATTTTAGTTAACCAAATCAATTTTTTTTTTGGTTTGCATATTGGATGACAGGTAATTTACATTGTCATGTTACTAGGTTTGAAATCGAGCGTATGATGCGCACATTCTTGTACTAAAAAAAACTTATGGTCAGTCATTGCTTAGCTGCTGGCATGCATTTTTAGATCTGAAGCAGTTGTTGCCTTAGATTATGAGCCCAGCAACAGCACCCGCCAGCAGACAGAAAGTGAAGGTCAAAGGTAACACTTCCCAATGTAGTATACTGACGCTTAGAGTTTTGTCACAAAAATGTTGCTAGAACTGTGACAAAATTATTTTTTTTGTAAATCAGAGGGCAGTACGTTTCACAGCGTTTGCAAGCGGAGATACCCATGAGGACTCTGATTGGCAGGGCATAGCTTTTCTGACCAATGAAATGAGGCCGTCACGCTTTCACCTTTTAACCAATCTGAGTAGATTCTGGAACACCAGTGTTTAAACTCTGTAGTGATGCATTGCAGAGGAGGAAAACAGGTCTCGCAATGGTCGGCTTCGCCTACCCACTCGTACCTCAGTTGCTGATACTATACCAAACCTTTTATCAGTTCGTTCAACGTGACAATGCATTTGAAAAGTACGAAAAACTGTTTTGAATGAAAACAATATAAATGCTATAGGACTAATAATGGGCTAAATTACTACAACGGAAAATAGTAATTAGCTAGGAATTGACATTGGCAAGTTACCTACTGAAACTGTATCCTGTTCTCTGGAGCAGAAATTCCTCTAAAGTATAAAAGAGGGATCAAATGAAGTCTTAACCTTTTGCCAAACAGTGTTGACAGCCCTAGCGGATTAAACAAATGTGTTGAACAAATGCAAACGCATTAAATGATAAACAAAAATACATGTTATGATGTGAACCATATTATACTGGCATGTATATGCACAAACTAGTCTAATACAAAATATTAATCATGCAAAGTGAATTCCTATTATTCCCGTGGTAAATACATATCCATTTCAAAGGCAAAACAGTAGTAGCCATGTAAGTTCCTTGCTAGTGGCTAGATATACATTTGAGTAATTTAACTATTAGACTCCAGTAAAACTGCATTGTGCATTGATTTAGCTAGGTGGAAAAATCATCTAAAAGGTTTGTTATCCTATAAAAACTGAGGTAGGCCTAGGCTACGAGAAGCCGAATGTGCTTAGCCCTGTTTTTTTTTTGTTAGAAGGTGAAAACGTGTTGTGTTCACGATGCATTCAGTTCATTGGTTAAAAAAAGCTATCTCTGCTTGCAAACGCTGTGAAACATATTACCGCAGACTGTGATTTACAAATAAAAATCATATTGTCACAGTTCTAGTGAAATTTTAGTGACAATTGTATTTTACATTGGCAAGTGTTATTAACGAGTTGCATGATTCAAATTTCAAGTTAGTTTCAATTATGCGCATCTTTATACAACTACAAAAGTAATTATAAGTTTGCAAAACTTTTTAACCAGTGGCATCGTTAGGCCTGGGCGTCCGGGGCTATAGCCCCGGGTCTTTTATGAATAGCCCGGATCTCTAATTGACCAAAAATATTATAATGAAAAAATATCCCTTGATCTATTCATCTATAATTCCGATCGCGCATGATGACAATGTAGACGTGTAGGCCGCTAGCGTGCACATTGAAATTTTCCACGTGTACATTCAAAACCCTGTACTTTCTGTCCCGGGTGGGGCGGGGAGTGGGCAGGCTATGCCCTGAATGTGTTGTGATCCTAGTGATGCCTCTGGTTTTTACAATTACAATAGTAATTCCAAGTTTGCAAATATTTATTTACAAGTGTGCAATCATTTTTACAACTAAAAAAACCTATGTCGCTGTTTTACCTTCATATGTAATACACACCAATGGCGAGTGAGAGGAGCAAGTGAGCTCAATTGGCTACACATTAATACGATAATAATGGCAATCTGCTACACAGCGATATGACATTTAATGGCATTTAACATTAAGATGTATTAGCAATTATATATACTGACTGGGTGTGATGCACCTGTCATGATGGTGGTATTGCTTAATGTTGCTTTTAGGGAGGGGATTAGGGCACAATTTTAGTAAGAGTAGCGACATTCTGAAATGTCTTTTAGCTATAGAAAAGTATTATATTTAAATGAATAACTCTGCAGGGCTGCTTGTTAACGGCGAAGATTTTGGCATGAGAAATTGGCAAAGGCTAGTTAAACAAAATCAACCTCTCCATATTGTTTTGCATAGACTTTCCTCTCAACCATGGGAAAAATGTAAAGAGGGGGATAGGGGTGGCGCAATGCACTTTTCACTGAAAAACTCATATGTAGACTAATATTGAAAGGTACAGAAAAGAGCGCGCCAGCGGGAATATTTGAGGGTGGAGTGGTTATGCGGAAGTGAGCGAAAATGCTACGCCGCAATGTTCTTGTTATGCTCCCTTTTCGCGGCTACCCAGCCTCACAAGGGTCTCTATTTGTAATACACCAACAGAAAAAATGACACGTTATAAAAATTGCCTCATAAATTGATCCTCATTTGCGCAGGTTTTTCTGTAATCGGGTAGGAAAAAACCTGAGGATTTTCATTCATCGTCCTTATGCTACCATGTCTTGGAAGTATATAGTACCTTCATTTTGGGTTTCTACAATGTCTCTAAGTTTACGGACATCCTTACTAAACTGCTAATCAGAATTGTCCTATAACATCTAACATTAGCCTTCACCATTTCAGAAATACACATTACTTTCTGAACACTGAACCCGCCTATGTTTCCCTATGGAAAAATGCTATACAAGTGGACGACGCTGTATAGCATTCAGATCTCTCAAATGTATGTTTTCTGATTTTTTTAAAAGTTGGGCACCATTTTAATCAGGAGGACTTCCCCTTTTTAAATAAGACAAAACAGGTCAGTGGGCTTTGCTGTCATAACACACTAGTCACAAAAACGTTTCCCCTATGGAACTCTAAGCTCCACCCATTGGTTTCCTATGGCTGGGAGAGAGATGCCGGTCTTCAGAGGCAAATATCTCAAAATGTATATTTTCTGATTTATAAATGTCAGATGCCATTTTAACCAGCAGGAACTCCCCTTCAAAATAAGATATGATTGGGCTGCGCCATTCACTGTCATCAAATGCAAATCCCCAAAAACATTTTTCCTTTAGAAGTCTGAGCTCCGCCCATTGTTTTCCAATAGAGAGACATGCTGGTGTACTGAGGCAATTATCTCAAAATATATATTTTTCAATTTCATCAAGTGGGGCATCATTTTAATCAGGAGAATTTCCTCTTTTTAATAAAATTATGGCTTGGCAGCGCCATTCAATGACTTCAAACTCTAGACTAGAAATAGTCAGAAAAAGTGATTTTTTTATATACTTCCACGTAGCGCAGGTTTAAGCGCAATTAATACCATATAGGACCAGATGTTTACTTCCTATACCAGTTGTTATTTTTCAGTTTTGTCGTGAAATTTGGTTATAGTAGTAAAATAAAAGAGGGAACCTGTTTTGGTGCCAATTTGAGGCAGTGGAATTTTAAGCTTCATTCAGGTCAGAAGTGGCTCGACGAAGGTTCGTTTCAATTCACTTGCTATGGGCACGCGCTAGCGTTCCAGCTCAGCCAGCGTTCTTTTGCCGTTTTTGAGGCTAGGTGATTTTTTTATGCGTTCTATTGTCCAGCCTAGAGTTAGATGCTGTAGCAGCCAGCTACAAATGTCATTCGAGGTAGTTTACAACTAGTGCTGTGCCAGTACAACGATTTAATGTAAAATCACGATTCTTTTTTTCACAATGTTGTATCGATATTCTGATCTCTAGAATCGATGTTTATTTATTATGCTGTGGACAGCCGTCTTTTAAATTACTGTTTCTTTAACAATAATAGTTGTGTATATCACAAAACCTACCTGATAAAAGCCTGTTACTGTATTCCCATGGATGTCGTCATTAATAAGATACCAGAAAAGGGTAAGCTGTCATTTGACAATTTTTTGTTTTATTATTTCCTTACTCAAAATACTAGCGCCGAAGAGGCCACGGCTTTTTACATTAAAAGAGATTCTGTGATGAGATGTTTCTGTGTTGTTTGGTGATATGAGGTTAGAAACGTCCTTGAAAGCGATAATGATGTCGAGGTGAGTAAAAAATAAACTGTGGCTATAAGTTTCAGGTTGTCCATACTTTATGCTGTGAAATGTTGGTAACATCTTTTAGATGACAACAGCAACCTTGTTGGGATAACGTGATAGACAAGCACATCAGCTGTGGAGCTCAAATGGTTGCTTGCTCAGTCTCGTAATGGTAAGCGTTGCAGTAGCTGCGTAGCTGGCTGACTAGTTTGTTGTTTTCTTGCGTTTCTTCTGATTTTATTCAAATATGGAAAATGCCATTGCTAACTAGACAACTAATTGTCCGGTTTGTTTCTTCTGTCAGACTAAAATAAAGTTGTCTGCCCGGAAATGTTTCGCTTGCGTTGCAACAAGATCTTACTTTCATTAGATCGCGATGAAGTCCTGCATCTGCCAAAAGATGTACGCCACATAGCTACTTCCCCTTATCATTTATATAAACTTGTATGTCTTGAGATCTGCCTTGTGCTTACTTTATTATGATCATATTAGCTGTATGGACCTAATTTGACTGCTGGCTCAATCTCGTCACAATATATCGTTTTATGTAAACTTAGACGTTCGTTCTTTCTATTGATTGTTAATGGGAGAAAACAAATTATTTTATTCCAAGCTACATTGATGTGTTGTCAAATTAAAGAAGAGTACATGCTCTTTAAAACAAAGTTAACTTGTAATTAGTGGTTTTCCGGTAGGAGAAACCCTATTGTAATCGTTAGTATTATTATGAGGGGTCCAAGCATCAAAGCTGCGGAACCCTATTGTAATTGTTAGATTTTTCTTCTGCCGTTTTTCCAAGTTCACCTACATCTGCTGGCTAACTTTTTTTGTAACTTTGCACACTGTTAGAGGGCTATACCAAACTAACGCACAGTTCATAGACCCATGCCTCTGGCGCCACCATCGGGTCAAATTTGCGATATTCCAAATCTCATAACTCGGGCTCTGATTGCTCTAGAGACATAAAACTGGTATCATATGATGCATGGGCAAGTGCTGAACAACTTTGCCAGAGGCCGTTTTCATTTCCGACATATTAGATTTTCCGCCATTTTGAACTGTCTGATAATGCTTAGAAATTTTTCACAGACCAGAAATTTTGTGCAATATTCCTGAAAAATGGCACAGATGGTCTTCAGACCAATCATAAAAAAAGTTATCAGATGGAGTTTTGATCTGCGAAACCATTTGTCCGTTACAGCCAATCGAATATGGCGATGAAGCCGTCAAACAGGAAGTGAGGGTGTATCTCAGCAAGCGTTTGTCTTATAGTCACCAAACTTGGTATCCATGGTTGGAAGGGGGAGTAGAGGAGGCGTGCAATGTTTGGCACTAATCGGCCATGTGGGAGCGCTATACCAGAGTAATTTTGAAGGCTCATTACGCCTGAATGCAAACAGATATTTCCAGCAAACTTGGTCTGTTGTAGGAGTGCATGAGGTTGTTGTACTGCAATAAATAAGAAGTTGGTAATGCAAAGCATGTGACCACCACGGGCCAATGAAATTCAAGCTATGAATCAAAGGCTTTAAAAATGTTTGATCACCAACAAACTTAATATAAGCTACTATAGGCCCCCAACAACCACGAAAAATATGGATGAGATTGGCCATTGGGGGGCGCTACAGTGTATCGTCAAAGTGGAGATTTTTAAATAGTGATTTATCCGTGCTCCTTAAAGCTGAAGTCACCAAACTCATGTCAAATTGTGCTTTGTATTGAGCCAAACAAAATTGCCTCTTGCACCAATGAGCTGCATCATCTCTGTTTCCCAGTATTTTGAATAGACTAAAACGAAACTTAGATGAACCAGTCCTAGGCTGTACATCCGATTTCCACGAAACATCACATAGAGCATCTGTGTATGCTACCCATCAATAATTAATAAAAGAATATTGGATATTTCAAACACAGCAGATTTCATATGTCAACAACTTCCTGCATCCTATAGTTTCACAGGAAGTGAAAGCATATCTCCACAAAGGTATATCCGATTCTCACCATATTTGGTATGCATCATTCGTATGATAAGTTAATGATACGTGCAGAGTGAGGAGCCAATTGGCCATTGGGGGGCGCTACGGTCAAACCTGAGGTATTCAAATAGCGATATCTCCGTGCTTCTTAGAGCTAACGTCACCAAACTCACCTAAAATGGTGCTGATTGTTGAGCCAAATAAAATTGCCTCTCGCATCTATGAGCGCCATCTTCTGTGTTTCCGTGAACTTTGAATATATTACAACGAAACTATAACAAATTAGTCCTAGGCCATTGGTTGGATTTTGCCAAAACTTCAATAGAAGCACCTTTTGGCAATGTACATATAAAATTATAAAAAAGTTGGAATTTCATATCATAGTGGCCACCATATGCCAATCAATTCAAACATCATGTGTTTTATGTTCCCATCGGAATGTAAATGGCCTAGAAGGCCAAAAAATGCCTGTAAGGCGTACAAGGCTTAAATGACCTAGAAGGCCTATCAGAGCAAAATGGCTTTTAAGTCTTAAAGGCTGTCACAGGCCATACAACCTATCAGGCCTATACAACGTAAATGGGTTAAAAGGCATAGGAGCCCTAAAAGGCATTTAAGGCCTTAAAGGGGCTAAATGGCCTATAAAGCCTTTACACCAATTTCTGTGACCTTATGATCAGCTTATACACAATGATCTGCCTACACCTCTAATTGCTTACCAAGTATGTGTCTGTGACATGAAGCCGACTGACAAGTTGTAACCAACAGCCTTGTATAAAATGATGGAGCATATGGGGCACTAACATGATACTTGTTTAGTTTAAAGGCCTATGACCACCAAAACACTTCCCCTATATTTTTTGGGGGGTGCAACAGTGCATCATCAAACTTGAGATTTTGAAATCATCATATATTTGAACACCTTTGACCTACAGTCACCAAATATGTCAAAATGTGTATCACATTCTAATTACACAAAATGTGCACATGTTGGAGACAGACCACGATATGTGGTCCATAAATGTCTAGAGATATAGACCGTATAATCTCTTATCTGTATAATCACTTTATAGTTTGTTATACTGTTTCTAATAATAATTACAATATTATCTCATGTATCACTTCTAACAAAATAGCACAAAGAATCAGAATCAGAAACAGATTTATTACCAAGTAGTACTTCACATACAAGGAATTTGCTTTGGTCTGATGAACATATAGTGCGAGGACAAAAACAGGCAGTACAAAAGTGCAAATGTGATAAATACATGTATTCTTCACGCATATAGTTACATTTCCATTTCTGATGTCATTGCACCGCATCATGATACACTGTTATTTTGTTTATTTCATGCCAGACTGTTGTCAAATGCCAAGCAAGACACTGATGATTGATTTCAGCATGCACAGGCTGCTTAGAACTGCTAGAGATTGGAAAACACCATATCAAAATCAACGACACTCCCATGATCAACCATGGTCGGAATAGCTCTTAAACTTTAAACCTTGGCGGTTGGCTGCTACAACTTCAACCAGTCACCATCATGTTTGTCGCATTACAGTTTTTCTCAATTGCTTAGACATATTTTCTGGAACAATGCACCATTTTCTCAAATCTTCACACACAATTCTAAAAACGTACACCCAACGGTACAAACATCTAACTTCTGTGTCCCAATTCAAACTTTGCCCTAAGGCAACAAACATGAGCTCTCAAACAGAGACTACATGTAACTGTTTGTTACACGCAGGAGAGATTAATTCAGAACAAAATGTTTATAATAGGTTTTCAGAGAAATAATTTGGAACTTGCAAAAGTAATTTGGAACTGGCAAAAGTAATTTAAAACAGTACTGTAATAAATTACATCAGTGGATAAGAGAATACTATTGTATATGCTTTTTTGGTCAAAAATCTGACCTTTGAACTGTGACACTGACAAAACAAGAAATAAAATACCCAATTTCCAAAAGCTTGGAAATTGGGTAAAAGCAGCAAATGTACAGGTTACTCAGGATCAGTGTTCTCATCATCTTGTCTCAGGTCTAGGTCAGGAATTAAAATCTCATCAACATCACACATTGTTTACAGGCAGTGTGGGGAAAATGCCTTTGTGTGCCTCAGGAATCCCAAGGTAATAACCTAATTTCAACAAAGTTATTACTTTGCAAAAAACAAAACAGTCAAAATGACTGCCTTGGTAGTTCTAGTGTACAAACAATGCAGTTATTTTATTATGACTTGGTGTTTCTGCAAGAAAGCAAAGACCCATTATCTTTGGCACCGTGTGCTTTACTTCATCTGGGATTAAAACAAGCAAAATAATCAGACATACAGCATTTACAACAGTCAATTTCTCTAGTCCGCTCAAACATTAGTTGATCCATTGGCCTAATTTCTTTTAGGAACATGCATGAATTGCTTTTTATTGTCCATTATTCAAATTCAACCACATTTTAAAACTGGAGAGAGAAACAAAACACTCAACCCCAAGAAAATAAGATGTATAAATGCAGGCATTGAATCGGCATGGTGAACCTAAACTTGAAAATGTTTTAGGCTTTTGGCCTGCTTATATAACTATCAGCCATAACATTATGACCACCTGCCGAATATTGTGTAGGGCCCCCTTTTGACGCCAAAACAGCCCTGACCCGTTGAGCCATGGATCGGACTTGTTTATCCAGCACATAACAAAGATGCTCGACTGGATTGAGATCTGGGGATTTGGAGGCCAAGTCAAAAAGGCCGTTTTCATTTCCCCCTGACTACATTTTCCACTATTTAGAATTTTCTAAAAAACCTACCTTTGAGAAGTAGTCCTAGGCCGTTCGTCCCATTTCCAAGAAACTTCACAAATAGCATCTGTGGATACTGCCCATCAATAACTATTAACAATATTAGACAATTCAAACACAGCAGATGTCATTTGTCAACAACTTCCTGAGTCCTACTATTTTACAGGAAGTGAAAGCATATCTCCCATAACAGTGTCCGATTCTCACCAAATTTGGTATGCACCACTGCTATGACAAGGTAAGGACATGTGCAGTGTGTGGTGCCAATTGGCCATTTGGGGGCGCTGTTCCAGAAAATCACATTAAACGCACATTAATCCTGAACACAAATAGCCCTATACAACCTATCAGGCTTTTAAGGCCTATCCTCTTATGGCATTCTTATTGCTTGGACCCCTTAATTGCTGCTTGCTGCTAAATTTATTATTATTATTCTTGTGGCCTAAATTGCTAAATAACACAAGGTCCCTGGTAACTTTTTTTATGACTTTGCCCACCTAAACTATAGCCCCCCGAGTAACTACCTCACCGACACCCGCCCCGATTTGTCCACCAGGGGCGCTACAATACATGATTCAATTAGCGAATTTCAAAATGATGGCATTTCCACCCCATTTGAACTAGAATGGTGATTTTTTTTGTGTAATTGCCTCATTTCTGTACACAAAGAAACCACAAGAACCCATAACGTCCGTCATCTTGGATTTTTGTGTACAGTGGAAATTTGGCAAAATTTATAAAAATTAACTTAAAATTAACAATAAGTCCAATTGACCTGCCCTTTGGCCATACAGGTGTCTCATACATGCCTCCCCCTAGGGTCAAAAGGAATAAGAGATACATTACAAGATGGTGGACAAAATGGTCAATTAGTATTAAAAAAAGTATGCGCAATGTTAATGTGAGCTTACCATTAAGGAACAATAACCTATGCACTTCATAGTTATTGTGCATGCTGATACTACCCCCATGTCTCACCGTGTGCATTAGTTTGACCATATCTCAAAAGACGGCGAAACAGCAGCCGAAAGAATTCTGATCATTTTTGACAAAATCTAATGCTAATGCTAGTATATACTTAAAATTATTCTTCTCCTGAACCATGCATCGGATTTACTCGCCAGAACATTTCCGGGACTCTAGGCTATACTTCTGAACAGAACTCATAATAACTAGATGATATGTCAAAAATCGACTGACTTCACAAAGTTAGCCCTTTACGCTAATGCTAATGACCACTATAAAAATTTACATAAAATCAACCATTAGCCCTATAGACCTGACTGTCGGTACATGTGTCTCATAAGTGCCTCCCTATTCGATGATAAGAAATATGAGATGTGTTGCAAGATGGTGACACAATGAAGTCAATAAAAAGGTGCTTAATGTAAGTACATTGGACAATAGAAGGTAGGTGATACAATGAAGTTACCAACTCCTATGCTGTCTGTAAAATATAGACCAGGTATACCTACCGCAAAGAGACCCGGCCCAATTCCTCCACAGAGGGTGCTATAGGCCATGCCCTAATAATATTTTCCAACAATGATACCATTTCCACCCAGATTGACCTAGAATGCTGATTTCTGTGTTCATGCCTCATTCCCCAGTAGATACAAAATTGCCTCAAGAACCTATCATGTCCACCATCTTGGATTTTTCTTTACAGTGGAAATTTTATGAATCCTATAAAAATTATTTTCTACTCAACCGTAACTGACCGACCTGGCCAGCGGCATACGTGTCTTATACATGTCTCCCTTATAGGGTGTTAAAAGAGACTTTTACATGTAATTTTCTGTATTTCCAGAAGATTTGCTGTTTACAAAAATATAGTGTATAAATAAGGAATATTTCATTATCGATACCCCAGCATGCTTTGCATATGTTCAATTTGTTCATGTTAATGTTTGTTGTGATTGATAAGAAGGATACAGAGCTTTGTTTTTTGTGCCATCTTGTAAGTTATGTACAATGGTACACTCTAGAATGTTTTTTGGGGATTATGGTCGTTTTTGGGTGCCAACCATAGAAAGAAAGACCAATGTGTTTTGTGTGCTTTGCTGCTTCATATCTTCTCAAGCATTGCAGAGCTCTGACTTTTTTTTGCATGTTTCTGCTGACCATGTGTTTGGTAGATTTTGGGGTGGCGTGAGTTCCCTGATAACAAATAATTGTTGAGGGTGTATAGACCACCAATACCTGCTGTGTAGACAGGTGCCCCTGACTCCTCCACCAGGGGTGCTGTTAAATCAGAGCTTTTATCCAATCAGATTGTCCACGTGTGCTGTCTCCGGGTGAAAATCTACCCTGAGGCCTATAGAATATCGAGTGAATACCATCTTCTGTTGAAGCAAATGGGGTGGATGTAGTTGATTGTCATATTATTCAACCAATCAGATTTTGATTTAGCCATAATGAGCATATTCTTTGAAACGCAGCAGCCTTCTAGCTTGCCTAGTTGCCTACGTGTGCGTTCTCTTGTTAAATCACTTTATTCCACTCACTGAATATGGGATAGTTACGTCGAATGACAATAGCCTAATAGCCCATAGCATTAGGCAACCATACATGCTAGAATTATTAGCTTTCCGTCCATCGTGCTGAAGTTACTAATCATTATTGGTAAGTAGGATAAACATGCCCCCCTTGGAAATCAAATGCCCGTCCAATACGTTTGTTCTGGTTACTGACATGTATTTACTTGACAGGTAAGCAGGTTAGGACTGTAACCAGCTAATAGTTCGTTTGAACCAGCAAGTTAGTAGATAAATGTAGCTGCCATGTACAAAAGTTGTCCAGGGGCTAATGACTTTCAAGAGGGGATGATTACTTTGTCATTTAAATTACGCTATATGGGCTTAGAAAATACACTGACATGCAGATATAGGGGTGTAACGATTTCGATTCTTGTTAGAAAATGTTTATGTTCGATTTCGAACTGCGAAATTTAAGAGGAGTTTGCGAATTCTGTGATTAAGTATCTGCACGTCATTGATTGCGGCCAGCTGTTACTACCTCCACGATATCCATCCAACTGATTGTGTATGGTTCATGTAAAGGAGTTGGCATTAAACGAATTGCACTCATTAAACCGTTAAAAACAACTATTCCGCTCTATACCTGCAGGCCTATTATTTATTTATCTTCAGTAGCAACACTAAGACTACATTAGAAATTAGTCAGCAACAATAAGACTTCCGATTTTCATATGTTGCTTTCAAAATGAAGGTCTGTGGTGTGTCTGTAATTTGTGTTGTGTAGGCTACATTTTCAAAGGAAAATCTATGTGGGGGCAATTATAAATGAAACAAAATTACAATTTCAATAAAACTTTACATAGGTTAAAGAATATTATAAGGTGGAGCACAGAGAAATTGTTAGAGCTTATATAAGCTAATGTAGAGAACATGATATAATATAAAAAATCCTATTTTGATGTTATTGTTTTTTATTTGCTTGTGCTCATTTGCTTTGGAGATTGATTGTGCAATACATTCAATCACACTAGATGTGTTTACACTGCACCTTAGCCTAGGGCTAAGAGCCCCCTAAGCCCTGGGCTAAGGGCCTTCTGAGCCCAGGGCTAAGCAAGTGTTCACACTTGCTTATTTTGAAGTGGGAAAGCACCACCCTTAGCCTACGGCTAGCTGGCCATGCTCTGGAGCAGTGTTAGCACCGACTTTTCAGGGCTAGCCCCAGAAAAATTGTGACAAAATAACCAGTGTGAAACAGGATCAATAACAAACCATAGAACGTTTATTGTCCAATCACAAAAGCTGTGACGTGCACCGTTACCAACAGCTTCGCCTGTTTTGGTCCTTTCACTCTGCAAAGTTTTGTCGTTTCATTATACCTGCTCTATCTTAGTGAAGTAGTTATTGCAGCTTGCTTGGGATGTAAATCCAGCAAATATGTTGAAAGAATTAAGGTTGACTAACGTTTTTCTCTTTCTTTGTGTAGTTATGACAAAGTTGTTCAAGCAAATACCGACAGGGTGGGCATCTTGATCAGTCGATATCATGAAGTCGTTATTTGAATCGTGGTAGCGTAACATTGATCATGTGTCAGTGATGTAGGCTACAGCAACATTATTCGCGTGCTAGAGAGAACACAACATTTGCAGCTTATCATAGAATGTAAAATGGCATTGTGTTGCATTTGTCCGTTAGCCCAGGGCTTAGGAACACAAGTGTGAATCCTTAGCCCAGTGCTGACAAACTCTTGTGTGAACACAGGCTAAGCTAACCCGGGGCCAGTCTTAGCCTGGATCAATGCAGTGTGTAAAGGCCTTATTTTCCATCCCCCCCACTGTAATGTACATGGGATACTTTTTGCGGGAAAAACTCTTCAGTACCACAGTGAATGTATTGTACGAAATACTCGAGAGTTTGTAAAATTACAAATATAATGTGAAATCATGGGGCGCTGGGCTACATCCAGCAAAACAATATATTGTTGTCCCTCTTTAACCCCCAATGCCACACACTATACTGTACATGGAATTCATATTTCCTCATTAGTTAGCAGCTAGTGGCTTTTTTTAGGAGTCTGGCTAGTTCCTCCATCTAAAATTATTCTGATTACATGAACATTATAACTGACAGTTTAGCTATTTTTAATTTGCATTTTAGATATGGTGTTATGAATTCCAGCCTCAGTAGCTAATCTATGCTCAGAAGCTAATTAATCCACTGTTTTCATTTGTACAATGACTTGCTACTATAGGCAAATATTTAGTGGAATGCAAAGTTGCCATGATTGTTACATTTTAAAAAAAAAAACTACCTAGCAGAGACAAAAAAATGGCTAACGTTAACGATAAATGCTATCGACATTAGCTAGCTAGTAATGTTAGCTAACGGAAATATATTTAAGTAACCTCAGTTTAAGCAAAGACTAGTCCATCTACAATCATTTTGATGACATGAACATTATAACATATGGTTTAGCTAATAATAATTTGACCATTTAGAGATTCAGAAATGACCATTTAAGTGTCATGCTTTCAAGCCTCGGTAGCTAATCTATGCTCATAATTGCTAGAAAAGCCTCAGTCTAAGCTAGCGTAAGTTACTTTAAATCATTCTGGTGACATGAACATTATAACTAATGCTTTAGCTATTAAAAATTTGCTTTTGGTAAAGGGGGTGTTATGTGTTCACGCCTCAGTAGATAATCCATTCTCAGTAATTAAGTAATTTCTGTTTTCATTTGTTTCTACAATTCCACTGGTAAAATTATCAATTGCACCTTTTAATTATAGACATGGCAGTTAAATTAAAATGAGATCTGAGTTGTACTTTAACAACAACAAATGGGCTTTATGACAATGCCCTACCAAAGTCAACATATTTTTACAGTAAGAATAGGGAGGGCATTTTCCAAATAAATGAAAATCTGGAAAGGTATTGGTTTTATTGTTGCCATCTGTAATAGTCTTTTGATCATCGAAATTAAACAATTCTAAAAGAAATAGTTTGCTCAATCATTGATGTTAATACACATACTTAAGTAAACATACCTTTGAAAATTATAATGATTATCTCTTCTGACCCCATCAGTATCATACAACAAGCAAAAGGTGAATTCATTAATATGCTCTGCGTTGGGGAAGACTGATAATCATCCATTGTTATATTTACCATGCAATTAAGCTACATTTATTACATTCTGAAAAATTCAAGCAACTACCTAGTTACATTTTTGGTGCTTAAGGTGTTATACTGCTCTGATAGTGTCAGACATTTGAAGTATCCATATTTATCGGGTGCAGAATATTGTATTATAATACCATTTGAGGTAAATGTCCTGAAAACTATTGCGATGTAACATGCAACTACATTCAGTTTGGCCAAAGAATGGCGGCATAATAGCCATAACACAATATCTGTTGTTCTTTGTCACTCAGTGAGATTACATTTGGTGCACATGATCAGGGTTGTGTTTACTTTGTGTGAATGATGTTTCAAGTTGGCCACATGGGGGCACTATAGGAAAGGAAAAAAACAAATGTCGTATTTCTTGCAACTATGGATATAAGTTGAAAAAAATGTGCAATCTGGCTAGTAGTAGCTTCAGTGCTGAAACCCACTAAATGCTGCTTGCAGCTTTAATTATTATTATTATAATTATTATTATTATTTGTCTGCCGTTTTAAGTTGTTTTTTGCAGATTCCTGTGAGATAAAATGGCGAAAAAGGGCCCAAATTTGCACGGTAGTACAGACCCATGGCCCACAACTTCTGATGCAATGCCATGCAATTCGGCCTCACGGTGGCGCTGTCATAAGCCTCCCAAGTTGCACTTTTTGCAAGCTCACCATGCCCACCCCATGTGAGCTAAAGTCTTGAAAATTGGTACATAGGTCTATCTCCTCACTAGAAAAATGTTTGCCAATGGGATCCATAAAGTCCGCCATGATGGATTTTCCTCCATTTTGGATTTTGTGAAAAACTTAAAACCCTACTCCTATGGCACCAAATGACCGATCTTCATGTAAATTTATATTTGGCATCTATTGACAACAGCCATCAAACGCTATATAAGCCAGGCCAGTAGGTTAAAAAACATGGCCGCTATTGACAAATAAACATGTGCATGGGTGTGGGTTTGCATAAATAGGTACAAAACTCCAACAGGCATAATGGTATTATAATTCTAATTGTTGCATATGCTGACAACCATGAGACGATAAAAATGAATGCAAGCAATTTTAAATTCACAACATGGTGGCGATTTGGGGATTTTTACATTCGCCAGCTCACCACGCTCACCTCGTTTGAGTTACAGCCCTGAACAGAGGTAGTTAAGTCCATCACCAAAAAAGGGAACATATTTGCAATTGGGATCCATTAACTTTTCCCATATGTTTTTTCGGCCATTTTGAATTTGTGAAAAACCCTTAAAACACTTCTCCTATGGCACTAAATGGCCAATATTCACTTGACTTAACATTTGGTATCTATGGTCAAAGGTCTTCAAAATGTATATATACCAGCTCAGTAAGACAAAAAAACATGGCCGCTATTGACTTATGAACTTGTATAGATGTGTGGTTTTGCGCATATAGGCACATAAAATCTGATTAAGCGTGTAGGAATTATTTTTACTTCACAAACTTTAGACCACACTGTGTGCAAGCACATTTCATTTAATCACACGGTGGCACTATTGAGTTTTTTGACATGTGCAACCTTTTGACGCTCACCCCGCTTGAGTTAGAACCCTGAAAAGAGGTAGTGAACTCCATCTCCTTACATAGAACGTATTTGCCATTGGAACCCATTAACTCCGTCATTTTGAATATGTAAAAACTCTCAAACTTCATTCCACTAGCCCAAAATGACCAATCTTAATGTTACTTCATATTTTGCCTGTACCCATGAAGATCTTTACATTTATATGAACAAAATCTGTTTGTGTAAGAACCTCGCCACTGGTGACCAACGAACATGTGCAGGGCCTAGTTTTGCACATATTAGCACACAACTCGTACCCCAAAAATAATATTATAATTCAACTTGGTAGGTTTGTTTACAATCATGAAACAACCAAATGGGACCAAGCAATTTCCAATGAACCGCAAGGTGGCGCTATTCAGTTGGCCAGATTTGCAAGCTCACATTGCTCACTGTGTGAAAAGAGGTATGTAAGGTAATCTCACAAATAAAATGTTTGCGATTGGAAGCCATAAAGTCCACCATGATGGACAGTTTGAAAAAATAATCCATGCCACATTTGGTAATACTGCGTTCATATGTTTCTCAGCGCAAATGGTGCAATGAGGGTGTCAAGTGCTGATTGCTGAAACCCGCTCAATGCTGCTTGCAGCTTTAATTATTATTATTATTATTATTGTTCCGGCAAAAAAGTGCTAAAAGATAAAAGGGCTTAAAGGTGCCCAAATATTTATGGTAGTAAAGGGCCAAGGGCTGCAACTTCTGGTGCAGTGGCATGCATGTCGGCCTCATAGTGGTGCTGTCACAAGCCTCCAAATTTGCACTTTTAGCAAGCTCACCACGCCCACCCCTTGCAACGTAGAGTCTTGAAATTTGGTACATAGGTGTATCTCCTCATGATGAACATTTTTGCCACTGGGACCCATGATGGATTTTCCACCATTTTGGAATTTTTGAAAAACACTAAAAAATTAACTCCTCTGGCACCAAATTTCCGATCTTCACATGCTTTGATATTTGGCATCTAGGGACCAAGGACCTCAAATGTTATATCAGACAGGCCAGTATGTCAAAAAACATGGATGCTATTGACCAATGAACATGTCCGGGGGCCTGGTTTTGCACATATACAGGCACATCTCCTACAAGGATAATGGTATAGTAATTCTACTTGTTACGTATGTTGATAATGACCATTCAGAAAAAATGATTGCCAGGATTTTTTTTATCAACCACACGGTGGTGCTATTGAGGCTTTTCACGTTAGCATGGTCACCATACTCACCCTGTTTACAGCCTTGAAAACAGGTAGATAAGTCCACCTCCTCATAAGGAACATATTTGCCATTGGGACTCATTAACTTCGCTTTAAGGGTATGGCGGCCATTTTGAATTTGTGAATAACACTTTAAAAGCATCTCTTCTGGCACCTAAGGACCGATCTTCACGTACCTTCATATTTGGCATCTATGGACAAGTTATATCAATCAGGCCAGTAACTTAAAAAACATGGCCGCCATTGACAGATAAATGTGCAAAACTATGCCCCGGCACGTTTATAGACATCTTGTACAAGGATAACGGTATAGTAATTCTACTTGGTGCATATGTTAACAAAGATGACACGACAATAATGACTGCAAATATTTTTTTATCAACCACACAGTGGTGCTATTGAGGTTTCTCCAGATGCTCGTACAATCTGTGGAGGAGATAGAGCAGAGCATCATCCACACCTGTTTTGGGCAGTAAGCAAATTGTATGGGATCCAAGGGTATTATGACACTTTTAAAAGTTTTCATTACTTGTGAGGTTAAAGACAAGTGTAAAGTCCTTCAGCATAGTCCCTCCTGCTTTCTTTGAAATGGGACTATTCACAATGGTTTCTATTTTGTAGGATTATCTGAGAGTGATAGGGACAAGTTAAAGATATACTACAGTATGAAAGCCAATTGATTAGCATACACCATCAGTACACGTGCTTGAACCCAATCAGGCCCCAATGTCTTACTAGTATTAATCCTATTAAGCTGCTTCAGCAGTAGTTCCACCGAGATGTTGGTCGGAGTTCAGCGCATCCCTTGTCTGCTGCTGTTCTGCCAAAACAATCATATTTATCAAATTTGTTTGAAAAAAAATATTCTGTATTGCTTTTAATCATCCATATTACTAGTAGCAAAACCCTTTTTCCTGTTCAGTGCCTCCTTGATTTATTTTGTAACCCATGTCTGGTTTATTATTTGCATAAGATTTTACTCTTTAACTTGGTACAGCATTGTCTGTGCAGAAATTAACATAATTTGTTATGAGCTCAGAAAGACCATTCCGATGCTTTCCCCAATCTTCCATAAATACATTCCAATCCGCACCTTCAAAGCAGCCCTGTAGAACTTATTCAACTTCAGGTGTCCATTAATTAACTGCCATTTCAATGATGTGTTGCCTCTGCACCAGTGGATGGTACTTTAATATCAGTTAGATGAGGTTGTGGTCAAAAAGTCCCATCGGAGGAAGAGAAGTTGAACAGTAGGCAGCTTTCACATTGGATAAGAGAAGGTTCATGGTCATTTTCAGAAGAGTTGGCTTGAATGTAGAAAATACCACTGACAATGAACAGTGGTTGAAATCGTCCGAAATAACCTCAGACTCTGGTGATTGATTGTGTAGGCCTATGGATAGTGTCTTTGTCCAGTTTAGCTTTAGCGGAAGAAGGAATAACAATCATTGTCAAATAATAGAACTATCTATGTAAATAGTAGAGCCGACAGCTTACTGCAAGAAGCTCTACATGAGGGGAGCAAATCCTCACCTTGACCAACAGATTGTTTGTGTGGCCCCATTGATTGTTTACACACGGATGCCATCCCAAATACCTTTATATTTTAAGTTATATTAGACACATGGAGTGACAGCTAGTCTTAAACCTTAAACACATTTTTCCATGTAGTTCTGGTCAGTTTGGAAGCCTTTGTTAATGCCTCTGGAAGTTCAGGTGATATAATACGCAATATATTGAAGAAATAGGCTTTGAGTGGCGCCAGACTCCACAAATCCTGGAGTGCCATATTACTATTATAAACTGATTATAAACAACTATAAATAGATTATTGGCATATAGTAATAACTTTTTACTTAATCGTTCAACCTCATGCATCGCTGGTTTCAGTTCCTTTGTCACAGGGTGTCTGCTGAAGCTTTTCCCAAAATGGGTACTTGAAATTCAATGCTTCCTAGGTATGGCTGGCTGCTATCAACATTTTATTCCAAGGCTTGCTGAGAGATTCGCTTCTCTGAATGCCTTGAAGAAGATGGCATTAGAGGACCTGAAGGACCTTTCCAGCAGCACAGATTCTGCAACAGCCAGACTAAAACCTTTCATTGAAGCTCTGAATGGATGCCAGGATAACCCAGCAAAGAGGTGGCCAAGAACGTTATTGTATATGGGTCAAGACTAGGCAATCCTGCTGTAGTCAACAAATCTGACTGCGAAAAAGAATGTCTTGCATGGGTGTGGGCTGCAGAGAAGTGGCATGCTCTGCAAGAAGGTCACTGGTTTAAGGTAATTAACAAACATGCAGCGTTGGTGTGGCCTTTCAACAACCTTAAGCCAAGCTCACAGCTCACCAGATGGAAAATCCGACTGCAGGGCTTTGACATTAATGCGGTGTACAGTAAGGAAACTCTCTTCCAGATGCTTTGTCCCACTCTCTGTAACCACCAATTGCTGCTGCCTGTATGAGTATGAGGAGTCAGCCTAACAGGTCCCGCATAGTTTCAGATGCTAATAGGCCCTGCAGCTGACCAGCCAGAGGTTGCAGATGCTCAAGCAATTGACAAGGAGATACAAACTCTTGTAGCAGGCGTTGGGGGAGAGGGTTGAGATTTGGATGAATAACCTAAGTCCTGGAAAATGACCTATTTTTCAGGCAAATCCCACTTCAGATTGTGGTACATAAGTTAAGAAAATTAATGAGCCCTTTTTTTGTATTTTCATGAAAGTTATCTGAGTGTGCACGTGGGACGGCTGAAGATGCTGTTGCGGCTTCTTGATGTAGGCTACTGGCCCCAGGTCAGAAATGATGTATGGGCATATACTAATGAAATGAATTTGCCAACGATACCATACAAACAAGAAGCATGGTGAAATGTTCGGAATTTGATGAGACACTTTCTGAGCATTTGCCCATACTTCAACTTCAAAAAGGGCAGCCACTATCAGCTCATTATTGTTGACTATTGTTCAAAGTGGGTAGAGCACTTCCTGTTGCTGGATGCAAAGACCCCCAAGATAGTCAAAATACTTAGACAAGAGATCTTCCTTCGATGGGGAATTTCAAACTTCCTCCTATTTAACC
>JACXGI010006246.1:0-42832 GCA_016801175.1 Esox masquinongy | reverse complement strand
CTCTCCTTATATCCCCTCGTCCTGTCTCCTCCTCTCCTTATATCCCCTCGTCCTGTCTCCTCCTCTCCTTATATCCCCTCGTCCTGTCTCCTCCTCTCCTTATATCCCCTCGTCCTGTCTCCTCTCCTTATATCCCCTCGTCCTGTCTCCTCCTCTCCTTATATCCCCTCGTCCTGTGTCTTCCCCCCAGCCCTGCCAGCTCAGTGGACTCTCTGACAAAGTCACCCGACCAGGCAGCAGGGAAAGGCAACATAGACATCCCGTCTCAGCCAACCGTTACAGAGGCCCAGGGGTCTTCAAACGGGGTGAAGGGTCACGGACCGGGCGAGTTGGAGGGCGAGAAGAGGGTGTCAGTGTCACAGGGGGGCCGGGAAGAGAACAAGGCGACTCGGCAGGGCACCACAGCAGGACCAAGCAGCAAGGAGCAGCGTCATGAGCCGAAAGCAGGAGAACAGGAGATGCATCAGGTGAACTACCCATTGTTAAACGCACATACTGTTTTTAGAACGACCCCCAGACCATGTGGTTTTATCTGTACAGCTCTGGAAAACATTAAGAGACCACTGCACCTTTTTCTTTCCTTTCCAAAAAGGCTGGAAAGGAAGGTTTTGAGTGAGGAACAGAAGGGTTAAAATTAAGAGACCACTGCAAATTGAACGCTTCTGTTCCTCACTCAAAACTCTCCTTTTCAACTTTTTTGGAAAGGAAAGAAAAAGGTGCAGTGGTCTCTTACTTTTTTCCAGAGCTGTACATGTAAGCTTGGATTTGTAACCGTGGTTCAAGTAACTTAGGAACGGTAACTATGGTTTAATTGAGTTAGCACCTGTGACAACTGTTTTCATCTAGGATCTGTAACTCTGATTTAAATAGGTTACGATCTGTAACCATGTTTTTAATGCTGATACGAACCAGAAGCCCGATGAACAGGTAGGTGAGAACGGACATCATTAAGTGGAGGTAGTAATGAACCCTAACCTGTATGCTTCATCAGGAGGCTTGTAGCTATGAGGAGTCCAGCTCTGATGAGGAACGGACTGTTACCACAAAGGTGTTCCGACGGAGGGTCGTTCTGAAGGTATCCGTCTACTGGTACCACTGAGTGGCCCAGTAAGGCCTTCACTGTGACAGCCTGAGTGGCCCCAGTAAGGCCTTCACTGTGACAGCTTGCGTGGCCCCAGTAAGGCCTTCACTGTGACAGCCTGCGTGGCCCCAGTAAGGCCTGTGACAGCCTGCGTGGCCCCAGTAAGGCCTTCACTGTGACAGCCTGCGTGGCCCCAGTAAGGCCTTCACTGTGACAGCCTGAGTGGCCCCAGTAAGGCCTTCACTGTGACAGCCTGCGTGGCCCCAGTAAGGCCTTCACTGTGGCAGCCTGAGTGGCCCCAGTAAGGCCTTCACTGTGACAGCCTGAGTGGCCCCAGTAAGGCCATCACTGTGACAGCCTGTGCTAGGTGTCTGTGTGCAGCCTGAGCCTGTCTGTCTGCCTGTCCAGACCAGTCTGCCTGTCTGGGCCTGTCTGTCTGTGAGCGTACAGGCACAGTGTGACACAGACAAACAGGCCGCGTCCACAACTAACATTGCTGTTTTGGCGCCAGGGGAACCAAAAGCCCAATTCTGCTGTCTTGCTCCTTAATGAGCTGCTCCCAGCTGTCTATAGTATAGCTGTCTGCTTTGGGTTGATCTACTACGATGGTCCCAATGAACCTATGGGGCCAGCAGAGTGGATCGTAGTACTCACCGGATTTGTAGAGTTTGATGTCCGCTAACGTCTTTGCCTTGTCTTTCTTTTTAACACTTAAAATTTGTTTGACACGTTTCACATCACAGCAGGAACTCATACTACTCTCATTAGTACAGATCATTTCATCATTGCTTCATTGAAACATGGGAGCTACGCCAAGCTTGCATGTGCACTTTACCGCAGTTTTATCTGCTACAGTGTGACCCAGACTTAAACAGTGCTCGCATGGAGCAAGAGTAGGCAAGTAGTCAATCTCTTCTACAGCGACCTATCAACTCTGGGTCCAATATACTGTAGGTGAATGGCTGGACTTTAATTATTGACTTGGCTAGCTGTTTATACTTTGCAGGATAAACTAATTCAGCTAATGCAATGTTTTCTGACAAAACATGCCTGGTTCTCCTCAGACAAATACTGTTACGACTTGCTTTTACTTTGAACAAACCGTCTTTTTAATTGTAGTTGCTAGCATAAGCTGAGTGAACGGTTAAAGCGTCGATAAGTGATACCTATTATCTCAGAAATTAGGTTTGAACTTGGATCAAAGAAAAAAGACGTCAAAACTTTTACTGTGCATGATTAGCTCTGATATTGGCTTGTGTTTTCAGGTGTAATGTAGCCTTCGCCAAATGTTTCTTTTCTAGATATCTCCCAAGCTGATCTTATGCGTAATAGTAGTTTCATGTTCTCTGGGCTTATTTTATGTGATATTAAAAGGCAATCTTGTTGCATGGCTTTTTACAAGTAGATGATGGAGTTGTTTGTAAAATACTTGCTAGAACAGAAATTTCCTCTGTTAAACTAATGTCAGGTAAAATCCTCTTAAGATAAACTGAAATCAGGTAAAGTAACGCCGGGTACACTTATTGTGGCAGACAACTGAACTAAGGTCAGTCAAACAAGCCTCAGCTACACTAATATTCTCAGGTTAAACCTCTATCCTAATCCTACTTTACCCTACCATTCTCAGGGAGAACAGGCCAGAAACATTCCTGTGGAGTCAGTGACAGAGGAGCAGTTCACAGACGAAGACGGAAACGTTGTTACCAGAAAAGTAACTGTTTGAACCCCTGCCCTCCAGTCCCCTGAATCCACCCGCTGTTTCCCAACTGCCCCGTCTTCTTCTCTGATATCACCGTAACATCTCTACCCTGTCTCCTTTTCTCTCCCCATCTCCCTAATATGACTATACCGCTGTACCCCACAGGTCATCAGGAAAGTAGTGCGTCGCACTGCGGCTACAGCAGCTACTGTTTCTGATAAGGGAAATACTGACGCAGTTACTGCCACAGAGGATGTGGAAGCAGATGAAGCAGGACGAGGAGGAGGTGTTGGGGGTGCAGGAGTAGATGGAGGCAGGCAGGAAAAGAAGGGCAGGAAAAGAAACAAGCGCTCCCGAGGAGGCCCTAAAGCAGAGCAAGACAGCTCTAAAGGCCGATCGGGAAAGACTGAGGTTGGCTCACCATGTACAATAGCCATGTAGTGTGGAGTGATGTGCCTAGACCGTATTCACTAACAGTAGAATAGCCATGTAGTGTGGAGTGATGTACCTAGTGTGTATTCACTAACAGTAGAATAGCCATGTAGTGTGAGGTGATGTACCTAGTGTGTATTCACTAACAGCACAATAGCCATGTAGTGTGAAGTGATGTACCTAGTGTGTATTCACTAACAGTACAATAGCCATGTAGTGTGAAGTGATGTACCTAGTGTGTATTCACTAACAGTAGATGTGTGGGGTCCAGTGGGTTTACACCCAGATGGGAGGTGGCTAGTGTTGTGGAGTGTTGCATTCTGTCAGTAGACACCTGCCATTGGCTGGCAGTGTGGAGTGGTGTGGCATGTGGTTGACTCAACGTAAACCAATCATAGAGCTCAATTGGACACACTGTGAGAGGGCTGTGCCTGCCAGATGTGGACCACTATGGACCGGTGATTTTCAGCTAGATGCTGGGACGGTGGGGTAATCTAGCGGTAAGCATTGGGCCAGGAACGTCGTTGGGTCTAATCCCTAAAACATACAAATGAAAAATTCCCTGAGCAAAAGAACACTGTTCCCTGAGCAAAACAGTTCACTTTAATTGCTTCCAGGTTGTTGCTGTAAATACAAATTTAACACACTTACCTGATAAGACAATGGTTAAAAATAACACAACTTTTTCTCTGTCTTTCTTCCAGCATCGAGAGACAAACTCCAGCCTGTTGATTCTTTTTTCCTGAGCCTCACTACACCATTGTCCTGTTTAACCCTTTCTTTCTCTCTCTCTCTCTCTCTCTCTCTCTCTCTCTCTCTCTCTCTCTCTCTCTCCAGCCTGGAGAAGGGTCTAAAGAGAAAAAGAAGGAAGGGAGGAAAGGGCAATCGTAACAGTTGTGTGCTCAACCTGGTATGTTTGTTACTCCCAGTGTTGGTAGTAAGGATATAGAGGTCCCGGTGTTGGTATACATGATATGATGGTCACAGCAATGGTACGATGGGATATGGGGGTCATTGTGTTGTGGCATTGTGCAGATATAGATATCACTTAGCAACATAACCAGTTGAAATCCTTTCGGCTCCAGTCAGAGGCTGGATCTATTCACTCAAAGGACACAAAGTAAATGTGCTTTCAGACCCTCTCTACAACCAAAGACTTATGCCCCAACTATCAATATACAACTGATAACTCAGTCTAACTTTTACTGACAACATACTAACTAATCCTAACTCCTAGTGACAACATACCAACTCCGCCTAACTCCGAAGTGACAACATACCAACTCAGCCTAACTCTGTAGTGACAGTTAACAGATCATTTTAATAAAACAAAAAGAGACTCATATTGACCTCCGTGATAACATAACTTTCCCCTTGGCTTAGCAAAGTAAACTCATCCAGAAACTATGCACCTACGCCCAGAGAATATCCCACAATTACAAAAGCCAATGTTCTGTGTAAATGCAAACTATTCTTGGATGCTGTTCAGTATCCAAGAATCCAACTATTCTTGGATTCTTGGATGCTGAAATCTTTCATTTTTGATAAAAATGTATGTCCTTTTACGTAACATCAGAGTTCTGATGCATCCAAACTAGTCACCTCTTAACCCTATTGTAAACTTGGGGTTGGGTTTAATAGGCAAACCCTGACCTTGTCCATTCAAAGCTGGTTGGTGGTATGTGTTTAGTCAAGTTGTCTAGCCCAGCATTATACACAGTGCGGGAAGGAATTAATTCATCAATGACTAAAAGCTCTAATGATAGCAGTATTTTAATGGTTCGGCTCTGTGTGGACTTTTCCAATTTTGTTGATGTTTTTGTTTTGTTCTGTAGGTTTGTTCATGACATCTTGGAAGGGAGATGACTGGAACCTTGAAGCAGGAAAACAGCCAATCAGATCGTGTGTCTGCAGCTTTCACATTAACGCATGGTTTTCAGCAAGACAACTTTATTTGATTTCGCATGAGCATGAAAAACTCACTGTTCTGTCAACAACCTAGGGTCCAGTTATGACCTATTGTTACTACGGTGATGGGGACAACAGGCCTGTGGTTTGCTCCTTCATGGAGTCACAACAACAGTAGCCCAGCCCCCAGTCATCCCTGTGACCAATGAGGCACAACAGGACGTTTGATTGACAGATCAGAGGAACACGTGGAGTCACCTTCTACAAGCCTTATATTTTCGCTCCTGGAGCCACGCCAATGGGGTGTATAATGTGGGTGTGTTTTTTATGAAAATAGGGTGATTTTATTGTATATAAATGACACTGTAAAATTCAGAAATAAGGCGCTGACAGAATGTTGTTTGACAGCTTTGAAATGAAACCCTATATTGAGTCCATCTTTATGGAATGTTGTGGGTGTTCTTGCCTAATGATAAGCAGGAAATGTTTGTAAAATAATAACATTGGCTTGATTTTAATCTTATGCCATTTCTGTAGAACCCACTAAAACCTTCAAACATCACTTCAGTGAACATATTTCCTCAGAGTACTAATATTTTTATGCATGAGATTCACATTATTTTAGTTTGTTTTTCTAATTTGCAAATACTGCATCATGAAATAAGGGTGTGTTGCTTCTATCTGACTGTCTACCCACTCTACTCTGTCACTTTGACTGTTTTTAATGAAACACACATGAACACAGCCACCACTGAGGGACAACAGGATGGATGGGGAGATGTCATTATAATGCTTTATCAAGGCCCTCTGTGTCACACAGACGTGAGAGCTATTACCCCAGTAGATAGTGTAGACTGACAGTGTAAAGATTGAACTGTATCATGTGTATTGGGGCTCTAAGAGATAGGAGCCTTTTGTGTACGCCGATAATTTGTAATCATTCTAGCAGTGTAATGTTAGGTTTTCAGACTGCTGTGGGGCATTTTATTTGGGTTTTGGTGACATGATTCCTTACGTTGAATTTATTCATATGAGACCAACTAAAGCATTCATTGATTATAGACCTGGTAACATATGTATGACAACCAACATACCATACACTGGATGATCCAATAATTATTTAAGCATAAATAAATTGTGTTTAAACTGAAAATGAGTTCTTGTTTTAATTCATGCCTATTTGAATGCTGAATGTAATAATGATCCAATATTTGTTAAAAGTAAGGGAACAACCAGGGTCAAATCCTTAAATGCTTTTTTGATCATTTTCTCAAGTTTGTGTCTGGATTGCATACTTAGACCCACTTGTCCATCACATTAAATACAATTGTCATCAGTCAATACAAATTCACTGTAAAGTGTAATTTATATGGGTATAAAAAGAGCATCCCAGAGAGGATGAATCTTTCAGAAGATTGGGAGGGTTTCACCACTCTGTGAAAGACTGCGCAGGCAAATAGTGCAACAATTTAAGAATAACATTTCTCAACGTAAAATTGCGAAGAGTTTGGGGATCTTATCATCTACGGTGCATAATATCATTAAAAGATTCAGAGAATCCGGAGAAATCTCGGTGCGCAAGGGACCAGGCCAAAAATCGATTTTCGATGGCGGTGATCTTCGCGCCCTCAGGTGGCACTGCATTAAAAACAGACACGATTCTGTAGTACAGTGGTTCTCAACTCCAGGCCTTGGGACCCAAAGTACTGCTGGTTTTCATTGTGGCCCTCTAAATATCGACTTGGAATATCGGCTTGGAACACCAGGTGAATGCAATGAACTGTCAGGCAGAATAGAAAACAAGCAGTAGTCTGGGTGCCCAGGCTTGGAGTTGAGAACCCCTGCTGTAGTGTACATAACAGCATGGGCTCAGGAACACTTCCAAAATCATTGTCTGTGAACACAGTAAGTCGCTGCGTCCACAACTGCAAGGTAAAACTCTACCAGGCAAAGAAGAAACCATATACAGGAAAGTTTTGAGTGAGGAACAGAAGTGTTCAATTGCCAGTGGTCTCTTAATTTTAACCCTTCTGTTTGTTCCTCACTCAAAACCTTCCTTTTCGACTTTTTTGGAAAGGAAAGAAAAAGGTGCAGTGGTCTCTTAATTTTTTTCCAGAGCTGTATATCAAGATCCAGAAACGCTGCTGCCTTCTCTGGGCCCAGGCTCATTTAAGATTGGACTGAGGCAAAGTGTAAAACTGTCCTCTGGTCTGACAAATCAAAATTTGAAATTCTTTTTAGGGATCATGGATGCCGCGTCCTCTGGACTAAAGAGGAGAGGGGCCATCCGGCTTCTTATCAGGGCACAGTTCAAAAGCCAGCATCCGGGATGGTATGGGGGTGCATTAGTGCACATGGCATGGGTGACTTGCACATCTGTGAAGGCACCATTAAGGCTGAACAATATATACAGGTTTTGGAGCAACATATACTGCCATCCAAACAATGTCTTTTTCAGGGAAGGCAAGACAATGCCAAACCACATTCTGCATGTATTACAACAGCATGGTTCGGTTGTAAAAGAGTCCGGGTGCTAAACTGGCCTGCCTGCAGTCCAGACCTGTCACCCATTGAAAACATTAGGCACATTATGAAAAGGAAAATATGACAAAGGAGACACCAAACTGTTGAGTAGTTGAAATCCTATGTCAAGCAAAGGAAAACATTTCACTTTCAAAACTACAGCAATTGGTCTCCTCTGTACCCAAATGCTTACAAAGTGAAGAGGTGATGCAACACATTGGTAAACATGTCCCAACTTTTTTGAAATGCGTTGCTGGCATCAAATTCAAAATGGGCATGTATATTTCCAAAACCAATTAAATTTCACAGTTTCAACATTTGATATGTTGTCTTTGTATTATTTTTAATTAAATATAGTGATAATTGATTTGCCCATCATTGCATTCTGTTCTTATTTGCATTTTACGCAGCGTCCCAAGTTTTTTGGAAACAGGTTTGTAAGAATGGATTGTAATTTGATGTGCAAAATTCTAGAAATTGTTCATAGGTATTCCATTGCCAGGTAGGGCCAAAATTGTCAAATATCACTTCAAAACACCTGCAGAATGTGCAGACTGAGCAGGTTGCTTGAAAAAAAATATTTTTGTTACTCATCCTTTTTGAATCTACAACTACTTAAGCATATACAGTATCTTACAGAATTGAGTACACCCCTCACATTTTTATAAATATTTGATTATATCTTTTCATGTGACAACACTGAAGAAATGACACTTTGCTACAATGTAAAATAGTGAGTGTACAGCTTGTGTAACAGTGTAAATTTGCTGTCCCCTCAAAATAACACAACACACAGCCATTAATATCTAAACCTCTGGCAACAAAAGTGAGTACACCCCTAAGTGAAAATGTCCAAATTGGGCCCAAAGTGTCAATATTTTGTGTGGCCACCTATTATTTTCCAGCACTGCCTTAACCCTCTTGGACATGGAGTTCACCAGAGCTTCACAGGTTGCCACTGGAGTCCTCTTCCACTCCTCCATGACGACATCACGGAGCTGGTGGATGTTAGAGACCTTGCGCTCCTCCACCTTCCGTTTAAGGATGCCCCACAGATGCTCAATTGGGTTTAGGTCTGGAGACGCTTGGCCAGTCCATCACCTTTACCCTCAGCTTCTTTAACAAGGCAGTGGTCGTCTTGGAGGTGTGTTTGGGGTCGTTATCATGTTGGAATACTGCCCTGCGGCCCAGTCTCCAAAGGGAGGGGATCATGCTCTGCTTCAGTATGTCACAGTACATGTTGGCATTCATGGTTCCCTCAATGAACTGTAGCTCCCCAGTGCCGGCAGCACTCATGCAGCTCCAGACCATGACACTCCCACCACCATGCTTAACTGTAGGCAAGACACACTTGATCCTCAGAGATTTCTTTGCCATGAGGTGCCATGTTGAACTTCCAGTGACCAGTATGAGGGAGTGTGAGAGCGATAACACCAAATTTAACACACCTGCTCCCCATTCACACCTGAGATCTTGTAACACTTACGAGTCACATGACACCGGGGAGGGAAAATGGCTAATTGGGCCCAATTTGTACATTTTCACTTAGGGGTGTACTCACTTTTGTTGCCAGCGGATTAGACATTAATGGCTGTGTGTTGAGTTATTTTGAGGGGACAGCAAATTTACACTGGTCAGTGTACAAGTAGTCAGTGTACAAGCTGTACACTCACTACTTTACATTGTAGCAAAGTGTCATTTCTTCAGTGTTGTCACATGAAAAGATGTAATCAAATATTTGCAAAAATGTGAGGGGTGTACTCACTTTTGTGAGATACTGTATGTTAATTACATATTTCAATCTGACATAAAAAAACATCCAATCCTTGTGTATTTTGACATATATATGTGCATATGTGTTGATCAAACCAAATGTGTTTAAAACATATATGCTCATATAAGACATATATGTTACATACATACAGTATATTGCCATATATTACATTTCCATATGGGTTGGAACCAACAATCTCAGATTCAGACTCATCAGGCCAAAGGACAGATTTCCACCTGTCTAATTTCTATTTCTTGTGTTTCTTGTCCCAAGAAAATCTGTTCTTTTTAGTGTCCTTCACTGGTAGTTTCTTTGCAGCAATTCGACCATGGAGGCCTGATTCATGCAGTCTCCTCTGAACTAGTGATGTTGAAATTTGTCTGTTACTTGTACTTGGTGAAGCATTAAATGGGCTGCAATCTCAGGTGCAGTTAATATCCAATTTCTGAGGCTGTATTTACAGCAACAACCTGGAAGAGGTAACTCTGGGTCTTCCTTTCCTGTGGCAATACTCATGAGAGTCAATTTCATCATAGTGCTTGATGGTTTTTGTAACTGCACTTGAAGAAACTTTTTAAGTTCTTTAAAAGTTCCTTATGGACTGACCTTCATACCTTAAAGTAATGATGGACTGCCGTTTATTTCTGCTTATTTGAGCTATTCTTGACATAATATAGACTACTACAATAGAGACATAATGGTGGTTTTCTGTATACCAACCCTACCTGGTCACAACACAACTGATTGGCTCAAACGCCTTAAGAATTTTCACAAATTTATCTTTAACAAGGCTCATCTGTAAATTAAAATGCATTCCAGGTGACTTCCTCATGAAGCTGGTTGGGAAAATACAGTGTGCAAAGTTGACATCAAGGCAAAGGGTGGCTAGTTCAAGTTCAAATTTATTTATCAAAGGCACCGAATAACACAGCATCATCATGCACAATGACATTTTTGTGACATGGCACATGACATCTACATAGTAAGAATTAAGAAATATAAATATATACAATAATATATACAATAATATACATAACAATGTAAACTAGCAGCAATTTTAAAAAGAGTAGGATGGGGAATATGAACAATATGGGTAGAAATATTGAATATTATAGATATAGCAAGTATGGCAATAACATACATAACAATGTAAACTAGCAGCAATTTTAAAAAGAGTAGGATGGGGAATATGAACAATATGGGTAGAAGTATTGAATATTATAGATACAATATGAGTGTAAAATGTCTATGAATGGTACATACAAAAGAATATTGTATGTACATTGAATGTACATGGAAAGACATCAGAGCATTTGGAATGTTCATTTGGAATGTTCATGTTCTACTTTGAGGAATCAATAATATTACATGTATTTTGATAATTTTAACACTTCCGGTGTGATTCCATGTGTGTTATTTCATAGTTTTGATTCCATGTGTGTTAGTTCATAGTCTTCACTATTATTCTACAATGTGGAAAATAGTAAAAATAAAGAAATACCCTTGAATGAGTAGGTGTGTCCAAACTTTTGACTATTGTGGTTCTTAAGAAACAGACTGAAAGGGAACTTTCTGTTAAGTCTTGCTGTATGTTTGTGCTAATTTCTTTGCAAACAGTCACATTTTGATTGATGTGTAATTGTGAGGTATAATATAGGTTTAATTAATGTATTTATATTTTGAGACAAAGCACATTTTTCAAAAACATTTATTGTCTCTATATTTAGACATAGCTAAGAAAGGGGTGTTTTATTCTCTTACAAAATATAATTCTCTGTTAAAAACAATGTTTAAAATATGTTTGTTTTGTACAGACTGAGAAAACTAGTAAGTACTGTAGCATTGCTCAGTTCTGCATTGAAAATAATTCCACAGGTTGCCACCGGGGGACACCGTCTGCCCATCCTTTTTACAAGACCACAAGTATGAACCACTCCGCACTGTCTGTTGACGCTGTGGGAAGTTGGGAACATGGCGGACAGTGCTAGTGAGAGCGATACTGACGGGGCAGGTAGCAGTTCAACTACCCCTCACTGCTCGTCTTCCACTACCAAACCAGGCATAGTCATATCTCCATTCCGATTAGAGGAGCTTAAGAACCGACTAGCCTCGCTGCAGCAAGAGAACAAAGTGCTGAAAATCGAGCTAGAAACGTTCAAACTGAAATGCAAAGCATTGCAAGAGGAGAACAAGGAGCTTCGTCAAGCTAGTGTCACTATCGTGAGTACAGTAATACTACTAGCAAGCTACGTGGGTAGCTGGCTTTGTGTAAATAGTTTGATTGCAAAAAGAACAAATGTAACAACTGGCCAGTGTAACAGACAGCAGTAACTACTAACCAACAAGGTTGTCATGAGAGCTGTCACCGTATGTTTCCATTTATCTTAGCCTAGCTAGCTAGCCTTGCTTCGTTAGCCACGTTAACTAGTTAGCTTAGCAACTTGCTAACATTGCTGAGTGGACTAAAAGCCAGCTCAGTTATAGTTAGCTAGCTAGTTCCCCACGCCAAATATGAGCAAGGTAATGCTTTAGACCTACACCTAACTACGTAGCTAACGTTGATCGTGTCACAGCGCAGATCATGTTATTTTACATGGTGATAGCCAATATATAGCCAACTACCGCTAGCCCATGTCTATATTCTCCACCTAATGCTAACTATCTAGCTCTTCTCAGGCTGATGCTAGCTAGCTAATGTTTTCTAGCTTTCTAGCTGATACATTTGCATTTCACTACCGATAGCAAGATACTGTAGTTAGCTACACCAATACCCAATATTTGCTGATACTGTGAGTGTACCATAAGAAACGCCGTATTGTTGCTACTGGTTCTGTTAGCCTATACCAACTACTACTAATGTCTATAGAATTACATGATGGCATTTCCACCAAATATTATATGCCTTTATGAACCAAACCTTTGTTCCACAGCAAGCCAGAGCAGAACAAGAAGAGGAGTTTATCAGCAACACTTTGTTCAAGAAGATCCAAACTCTGCAGAAGGAAAAGGAGACTCTTGCTGTTGACTATGAGAATGAAGAAGAATTTCTCACCAATGAGCTCTCTAGGAAACTCATGCAAGTAAGATCAGAGGTTCTCTGTCTTCTTATCATTTTCAGTAGGTTTACCTGGCGTATTCTCTGTTTTCAGCTCCAACAGGTTTACCAGGCGTTTTCCAGCTCCAACATTAGTAATGAGGGGGAAACATTGATACGGTCACATGTTGTAATATTGTCTTAATGATAGCTGTATAATTTCCCCCCTAAAAGGCATGTTTTCACTACAAAAGTTTTTCTCAATTTTTTTAAATAAGGAATCAGATGTTGAGCAATATTTGGATTATTGAATAGTAATAAAAATCACAGTACCAAATTGCAAGACTGCTTGAATCGTGAGAGTCACAATACATCTCTTATTGGCACACGAGTATTGTGGTATTATCATATTGCGAGGTTCCTGCTAATTCCCTACCATAGCCAGCATGAGGTTTACCAGGTGTATTCTCTGTTCCCAGCTCCAACATGAGAAGGTTTACCAGGTGTATTCTCTGTTCCCAGCTCCAACATGAGAAGGTTTACCAGGTGTATTCTCTGTTCCCGGCTCCAACATGAGAAGGTTAACCAGGTGTATTCTCTGTTCCCAGCTCCAACATGAGAAGGTTTACCAGGTGTATTCTCTGTTCCCAGCTCCAACATGAGAAGGCAGACTTGGAACAACACCTAGAGCAGGAGCAGGAGTTCCAGGTCAACAAACTAATGAAGAAGATCAAGAAGATGGAGAACGACACCATCTCAAAGCAGCTTACGCTGGAACAGGTACACTGACGGGTGTATTCATTTTGAGTGCAGGCACTATTTGCAGATTCCCTGCAAAACATTTGAGCTTATCTGTACAAGCTATTGGACAAAGATTGAATTTAACCCCAATCCACTCTCATCTCAGGTGAATATCAGGATATAGGCTGTTAAGGGAGTTGATGTGGTCAATTTGGGGGTGGAAAGGGCACTGTCACTAATGTAAATGTGTTATCTGCACCGACTGGGTCTCTTTGAGAAGGCACAAAAAACAAACATTCAAAGAACAGATGAGTGAACAGCTTGGTTACAGCAGACTGAAGAGAGACACAGACATTACTTTGTGTGCCAGGTTATGTTTTAATTCCGCTTTGGACCCAAGCAAACAGTAGACAGCCAAATTAAAGCCTCTGCATGAGTTAATAGGGATCCTAGTAAATACTAAACAGCAATATGTATTGTCTGCCAAACTGAAATCAAGTCTTTGCCGGCGCACACAGCAAACCATTGTCATTTCATGCCAAAAATGTTCTTTTTGAAAACCGCAATAATGTGTTTATAATGTAACTGAACCGACCTCTAAAGTGTGTAGTTTTAGTGCACTATTAAAAATGTCTCTTTCTGTTTGCCTGTCCTTCTAGTCCCTCTGTGTTTAGCTGTCTGTCTATATTTATGTGTTTTTATATGTCTGTCTCTGTGTAATTTATCTGCCCGGTCTTTCTAAATGTTTCTGTAGCTAAGACGGGAAAAGATCGATCTAGAGAACACCCTGGAACAGGAACAGGAATCTCTGGTGAACCGCCTTTGGAAGAGAATGGACAAACTGGAAGCTGAGAAACGGTCAGTTTCATCATCTACACTGATCTAACAGCTATATATTCAGATATCTATACTGACTTAACAGCTGTTTACACTAAACCAACAACTACATATTAATTTATGTACACCCCACAGCTATCAACACTGACCCCTCAGCTATATATTTTGCTATCTACACTTGACCCAACAGCTAACGGCACTGACCCAGTAGCTATCTTTTTAGCTAACTACACTGATCCAACAGCTGTCTGATCATCTGACTACATATTCAACTAACTACACTGACCCAGCAGTTGGTTTCCCTATGAAGTTTAACCGTGTAGTGTTTTTTTTTTCATCATATTTACCCAGAATCCTTCAGGAGAAGCTGGACCAGCCTGTGTCAGCCCCTCCCTCTCCTTCCATCGCCATGGAAATCGACTCACCTGAGAACATGATGAGACATATCCGCTTCCTGAAGAACGAGACTGAGAGGCTGAAGAAGAACCTTCAGACAGCCCAGTTGCAACGTAAGTACAGTCTTCAGAACCTCGACACTGCTCAGATACAAAATAAGCTAGCAGAATAGTGTACCCAAACCTGGAGGTACTGCTATGATCGAGGCTATTTAACTAATTCGAATGGCTAATATTGTTTGTACTAGTCAGTGTTGGTATTTAATGTGGGGCTGCGACTAGTATTTTAATGAGTTATCTGTCAATTACTATTTTGATCAATTTGATAAAAATAATCAAGACACAAAGCATTTTACTCTTTAGTTTGAAATATAGTAAACTGTTAAGTAATTAAAACACAATAACCTTCAACAAATTACTATAGACAGTTTATTCAGTTTCTCAATATTTTATCTCTAAAATAGTATGCTTTATTATGTTGGAATTCATCCGGAATTGCTTAATGAATTTGTGCAATACAATATAGATTAAACAAAGAAGAGATGGAACTGTGAGACATTGCAGAGTATCTCACACCAGGCAGCATCACTATGTTGCATTTTGTTCAAAGTTTTTGTTGCTGAGAAATGTAGGATTTGCCAGCGTTGACACTCATGACACAAGCAGTCAGTAATGTAGGGATCGCTCAGCTCCACATGTACATCAGCCCACAGGTTTTGTGGCGGTTACGTTACATTGCGCAACTGACCATTGCACTCAAGATGAACTATTTCTCACTTCAAAATGCAACTCGTGTGCAGGGAAGCCAAACGGAAACTGAGCTCTTGGAAAAGCAGACAATGACACACTTATTTCTTCTGTGCTGAGCCCCATAGCCTCTGTCAGTGTTTTTTTTTACTTTCTGCAACCCACGTAGGTCTGATCAATAAGGGCATTTGTTGCCATTAGTTTATCGGTTATCATTTAGTTGTCGCAGGAAAGACTTTTATGCTGGCTGTCAGCCCTCGTGCAGTATCTAAGGTATGTAATGTTGTTTACTGACCACTAGATGGAGCTGTTAATTTGAGCAAGCTCCTCTGGTTGGTAGCAGTCGGCTGATAAAGTTCATTTCATATAATAAATACATCATTAATTATACACACACACACTGTATTCTTGTACTATAGTTTATGAAGATATGATGCACTATGCATTTATTTAGTGAATGATCTTACCAATAGGTGTTCACACCTATAAATGTCTTAACCATGTTTGGGTTGACAAAGATTTGAAAAACATACCGATAAACTAGTTCAGCAGAGTTTCAGGGTGGGCTTCTTAATTAGAAATTGTCAACCTTCCTGCCTGTTCTTGAGTGCAGCAACAAATACTCAAAAATATTTGGATGCAGTGCTTTCTCAAATTGTTTCTCAGTGCTTTATCAAAAGGTCCACTGGATCTCTTATTTTTTCCAAATTTCTTTTGCGCAACATTCCGTCATACCTCACTGAATTTTTAGGGTTGTAGCTCTGGAGGTATGATTCCAGGTCGTTCAGCCATCAGTTAAACACTCTCCCCACGCCCACTGGAATAGCCTGAAAATCTCCTTCGAGTTTGCCTCTCTAGGAAAGTTTAGGTCTCTGATGTTGGACGTATTGGTTGACAGTTGCCATTTTAATTCTTTGTGAGGGTAGTCGTTTGGACAGTTGTAACTGCCGTTCTATGTATTTGTACATTTTCATTGTTTATTGTAGTGCGGTCAGGTTGGAGCTCCTTCGACCTGGTTGATTAGGTGGAATGGAGATGTCTGTAGCTGTATGCGTTAATGTGTGTTGGGGTGTCCGTCCCCAGACACAGAGAAGCGAGCCCAGTACCTGGAGGAGGAGAGGCTGATGAGGGAGGAGAACATCAGACTGCAGCGGAAGCTCCAGAGGGAGATGGAGAGGAGGGAGGCTCTGTGTCGCCAGCTGTCCGAGAGCGAGTCCAGCCTGGAGATGGATGACGAGAGGTAGCGTCCTGAATGGCACCCTTTTCCCTACACGGCCCCAAGTTCCATCTGGAACAGAGGCCATCGTTAAATCGCCAGGCTGTGCCGATGTTTCCCTTGTGCTGCCTCAATGTTTGCTAACCCTGTTCTGTCTGGTGCCGTGCTGCAGGTATTTCAATGAGATGTCTGCCCAAGGCCTCCGACCGCGGACTGTGTCCAGTCCCATCCCCTACACCCCTTCTCCCTGCTCTAGCAGGCCTATATCACCTGGTAGGGTCCCATTCAGCATCACCCCCTATCACCTGCTTAGGGATCTCCTGTTCTGTCTTACCAGAACAACTAAATATCTGTTGGCATTGAAGAGTATTTGCCTGCTGATTGGTTATTTTTGTGGATATGTAACTGTGGGTATGGTAATGCTGACTGGCTGTGTTTTCCAGGGCTATCCTATGGGAGTCACTCTGTCGGGTTAACTCCTCCCTCCACCCTGACCAGGGCAGGCATGTCCTACTACAACACTCCTGGCCTCCATGGTAACATTGGCCCCTCCTCCCATGTAGGCCCCTCCTCCCACAGCGGCACGGTGAGTCCATCGCCCCCCCCCCCGACTGTCACTAATCCCGCCCTTATACTGATACCCTGTTTAGGTCACTTGGTAATTGGATGGTACTGACAACCAAGTTGTGGGTTTGATTCCCACGTCGGGGCCCAGTATGTAAGTGGATGCACTCACTACTGTAAGTTGATCTGGATAGGAGTGTCTGCTAAATGACTTCAATGTGAATGTAGTGAGGATGTCACGAGAATCAATACATTGATTATAAATAATATTTTCAATTTAAAAAAAAAAAAAACAGTTCTGTGTCATCATTTTGACACTTCCGGTAGTGTCGATTGTACCGGAGCATAACTGCACACCTCACGAAATGTCAAACCAAAGAAGGACAGGAATAGTCTCCATCATCATACTTTGCCTACGAGGCAAATGCCCTAGGAAAACCAGGAGACCAAAAAGTAAACATAGGTCAATGGGGCTTCAGGGAACAAAGAACATATTCCATGTAGTTAGTTAACATTTCACTCCTCCTACCGACTCGTTGTCTACCACAGATTGCATATGTCCATGCCTTCATGGCTAACTGCTAGGTGCCTGCATATGCTATGAGGCAAACAGTCTGTGTCAGAGACAAGGAGAGAGCGAAATATATATCTACAACAATTTATTTTCTTGCTCCCTTCCAGCTCTGGTTAGCTAAGCAAACACTATCAGATGACATGTGTGGTTCTTAGCATGTGCGTTATTGGATGTTTTTCTGTAGTCAGTGTTTAGTCAGCATTTCTCAAATGTCAATCTGTGGCGGAATGCCTGCCGGTCTGTGGCTCATCCTGGCTGAAAAAGTCCCATTGATTCATGTTGAAACTTCCTTCATATTAGCGGAGTCACTCGCGTATTCTCTGCAATGTCCACTATTGAGCGGTTTTCACACTGAGTTCTTTCCATTTCACTCCTAGCTTTCCATTTGACTCTAGCTTTTGAATGACAGCTCCAGCTGTCATCACCCCTTAAATTAAAGCTATGTCTATCACGAACAAATACGTGTCATCTTTAATGATGTTCACAAGCTGCGTTACACACGTAAATAGTCTGTGGTAAAATTGCAATTGAAATCAGATCTTCCCCAACTTTACAAAATACATTTGATTAATTATTATATGAGTAGCTTAAATATTTTTCTTAAGCAGATGGTCCCAAGAAGAATAAGGCCATGCTTTGCTGGTAACTGGCACAAAAACATTTTAAGAAGCTATTTTTAACTGTGAGGGCAAATAACAAATGGCCCTAGACCTTCAAGACAACTGAAATGCTGGTGTAGTGGTGTTCTTATCTAAAAACCTTACTATTGTAAAATTGTTCAAGTAGGCCAGAAGTATTACATTTATTAAGTTGCAGTTGATTGCTGTTTTATGTTATGAATCTGAAAAAAATATTTGCCAGATAATATTTCTAATCAGTGAGCAATCTTCCTTAACAAAAAGTGAATTACGCTTTAATGCTAATTGTCAATAATGTGCTATTGATTTATGTTAGTGGTGCTGTGGTATTGAAATAGGTATTGGAAGTCATGCTATCATTGCTATTGTATCGAAGTATTGTGACATCCTTAAAATGCAGTCGTCCAAACCTGGCCTACTAAGGTCCTGTTCATTAAGAGCTAGCTGAACACATTCTGCAGTGACGGAATCTTCCGGAATCCTATTTCATAACATGTTGTCCTGTTTTCTATCTGCTGAACCTGAGTCAGCATGTCCTAACGCTGACTTGACTAACTTGGCCGGGAGCCAAGGACAAACCGAGACAGGCTGGCCCAAACGTGACACACGCCAGACACTGTACATGGTCTTCAGCCCAGCTCCTCAGCGGGAGGATGTTTTTGATCTGATCGCAGAGCCCCACGGCAATGCTTGCTCACACTGCCCAATAGGCGTCCTGGATGAGCTGAAGTCCCACCCTAGAGAGACACTTCGCCGGGCCCCTTGAGGAACAAATAGTTTTTGTGAAAAGGGAAATGAAAGGGTGGTGGCTTTGCTGGTACGCTGTGTCAGCCCCTCGTGTCACTCCTGAACACTCGAGGCACTGCTCTGTGTCAGTGGTTATAGACAACCTAATGGCGTGGACGTGTCGTCTGTGCCGTCTAGGTGTCCTGGCATACAGGCCGTGCATGTGCTTGTTTGTTCGCAACAATTGCTTGGTATCGACTGTTTGGTCTTGAGCTTCGGTTGAGCTTTACGTTGGTGAAGTTCAGTTCTTGCTGAATGTGTTTTTAAATGAGGTAAATTCCTTCAGGTTCCTTGATGTTGTTTTCTATGTCTCTCCCACAGAGACCCGCGCCTAGGAGGAGCAACAGCCCTGACCGATTCAAACGTCCAACCCCCCCTCCCTCCCCTAACACACAGCCCCCGCCCCCGCCGCTGTCACAGCCAATGGCTGTCCAGTCCCCATCAACCTCCCAGCAGTCTTTTCAGCAGCCTTAAAGTGGGAGTTGCTATTGGAGCGGAGTGTATAGATGCCGTTTTAGGTCCTCCAACTGTACACACCAGAGAGACCGGTCAGAGTCAGCAGATGTGGGATGAGAGCTGCTAGGATGAGAGCTGCTAGGATGAGAGCTGCTAGGATGAGAGCTGCTAGGATGAGAGCTGTCGCTGTCAGATTGGCATGTGTAGTTTACGGCTAGGGAGAAAAAATGGGGTTCAATTATACTATTAAGAAAGAACATGCCCAATATGCATTCTTATTTAGGACTAAAAGCGCTTGGTGTGCAGTGTTTTGGTAGTCATTTCGGGTGGAGGTTTGGTAGAAATGTTGAGGTGGAGATTTGGTAATAACTTTGGGTTGAAGTGTTGGGGTGAAGGTTTGGTAGAAGTGTAGGGTTGGTTTCATGTTGGTAGTAATATTGGGTGTAGTGTCTGCTGTGGTACGTGTTAGGTTGCTGGTGGGTAGGTAATATTGGAGTGCAGTTTGGGTAGCGGGGTGGAGGTGCCGGTGAGGGGGTGGATGTGCCGGTGAGGGGGTAGCGGGGTGGAGGTGGCAGCTGTGGTTACCTCTCTGCTGCATTGTGTGACGTTAATGTCTGCTTTGTCTTTTGGAAATGCACTGCTACATTTTATTTTAATATGCACTTGCACTGCCCAATGAAGCTGGGGGAAATTTGGGGGGAGGGGGGGGGGGGGTCTTCATTTTTTTTTCTCAACACTGTGCTCCTTTAGAACTGCACGTCAGATGTTCCACAGACCACATTGACCTAGAGACAACGTTAAGACACCTGCCTTGAAAATATATGGTAAATACTGCTGCAACAAGCAGAAAAAAAAATTATTGAAGCATACTAGTGTGTACATAAATGTTTTCTTTTACGAGCTTGGCCAAAATGTGCAAAGTCATTTTAAAGAGTGGCTGAGCTGCCAGCAGTGGAGTCTGTTATTGTTGATGTTAATAATGCCACCATTTTGAAAAAGTCCAATATTTATTAATACATAACATTTCAACCCCTAACAACCGTTACAGAGCAGAACAACAAAAATGTTGACAACAACATCAACATATAGCACTTAAATATTCAAAATGCGATCTGTTTATGAATTGTTGAACTGTTGAGAGGTGGATCGGTTGGGGTGTATTTCTGCTTTCATTTCAGATGATTGGGAATCAGTGTGTATGTTGTTTACACCTTTTCTCATCATTTTATTGTTTTACATTGTAAATAATAGACATAATTTCATTGGGAAAAATGTTAATTGAGTTGTTTCATTTTATCACAGTCCATTTTCAATTGTTTTTTTTCCTGGATTGGTGGATGATTTTATTTGCATTAGAAGATGGTTGACAGATGAATGTAATGTGATCTAATTGTTGTATTTAATGGACTGAACACCTTTGGGCCTTGAAGTGATGGTTTACCCAAATTACAAAGCTGCGTGTTGGTGTCCTTACCTAGTAAGTAGTCTGTGGACAACATATGACTGCTTTCCATTGGTGGGTTAAGTTTCTTGCAACAAATCACTGCCAGGCAAACTAAATCAAAGCATGGAATGCCTGTACCTTGTACAAAGACTGCTGGTAGAGTATGCAAACTAATGTACATTTGTAATTTGGGTGACCGATTGCTTTAACTCACTGTATTTGCTACATGTCACCATTTATATCTAGCTTCTTGCCACATCTAAATAATTATAAAGCCTTGACATGTGGATCCATCGGTCTTCTGCTTCTTTTTCCTCATTGTTCTTATTCCTGTGCAGTCATTTTTAAGTTTCATCTAAAATAATTGTTAACCTTTTAATTTAAAAGCATTTGAGCATAGTTGTACTCTAATAACGATTAAAGAAGACTCAGAATTCAGTATACCATTAATCACAATGTGTTATAAGTTTAATCTTGTTCACTTATAATGTGCGGCTTCACTATTGCTGGTGCATTTTTCTTCAAGAATCTTAGAGCAGTATAATGATCATAAGTGTGTTTCATTTGTAATGTTTTTACCAATGAGCAGGAAAAAAATTGGTCAGTTAGTGACATCAGAAAGTACTCGGACCCTTTCACTTTCTCTGTATTTTGTGTTGCAGACAACACTTTTTTTTTATTTATTGAAATAAAATAAAACTAATTGTATATCTCATGTACATATTTCTTAAGACCATTTATTCAGTGCTTTGTAGATGTGCTTTGGTCTGTAATCACAGATTTGTGTCTTCTTGGTTATCCCTCTACCGCTTGCACACCTGGATTTTGGAATTTTCTCCAATTCATCCTTGCAGATATTATCAAGTTCTTTCCGATTTGGATGGGGAGCGTCAGTGACCTGTGATTTCCAGGGCTCCCCACAGATTTTCAATTGGCTTCAAGTCTGGGTTTTATTTTATTTTGCTATGCTCATCCTCCCCTAAATCAAGGTCCCTGAGAATATCCTTATAGAATGGCATGTGCCTTATACTCATGGTGTGCTGCAGAGATGGTTATCCTTCTGGCAGGTTCTCTGGTCTATGCTGAGAAATTGTGATCCTCTCTTTGGGTGGCCTTTTGGTTTTTGGTCACACAGCTGACTCATGCATTTCTTTCTCGGTTATTTTTGTTTGGCTACATGGCCGGTTCCGGGAAGTCTTTGTGATTTCAAGCGATTGAGCTAAAGCGCTTCTACAAATTACTGAATAAAACCACTGAATAATTATGCACATGAGATCTGTTTATTTTCAATTAATTGGCATACATTTCTGAACTTGTTTTCACCTTTTCATCAATTAAAGATTCAGTCTGTAACACTGAACTGTAGAGAAAGTGTAGAGAAAAGTTTATGCTGGCAAAAGCCGCCAGGTTTTTGGCTAAAATCTCCAGATACTTGGTAGTGGTCTTGGACCCACTGACCTTACAAAAAGCCCCAGAAAGCTTTTGAACTTGTTGGTTTCTCAATAAAGGCTTTGTCTGGCAACCCGTCCAAATTGGGTGACGGCATAGAGGTGGAATGTAATTGTAGATTTGTAGGTCTTTCACTCTGCATGTGGCCCAGATACACCCTGCATCCTCTGCAAGGCAGGTATATCACCGTTACTCTGGTTTCAAACTTGTTAATGCCTTTTCCCATGTTGATAACATCTAGATATGTGCATACATGCAGCTAGTGCATACATACATTTTGTTATCCCCATATGCATTTCTTTCAGTTTTCAGTTGATTAAAACCAAAATGTCAGTATTTTGCCAAATCTCAGATAATTCCGCTAATAAATATTATTCGCACCAGCACCTTCTAAAAGTAATCAGAAATCATTTGATTTCAAGCAGGTGATTATCCTGTACTTTGGCAATGACCTAATCTCTAGTGAGTTGCAGGTGCCTGAAATGTGAAAATCAGTCATTAAATCAATTTGAATATATATAAGGACTTATTCTCTTTTGTCAGTGTGTACCACAATGAGCATAGAGGCAAAGAAAACCAGAAAATTGTTCGAGGAGGTCCGACAAGATTCCAGCGAAGCAGGGACAATCTCAAGGCTGATAGTCTGTCTCCAGGGACCTTGATGCCGCTGTTTCCACCCTACATAATGTTGTCAAGACTTTTTTAGGCCCATGCCACTCAATCCAATCTCCCTGGATGTGGCTACAAGAGACACCATAATGGACGAGTGCTTAACTAAAAATCTCTCCTAATTAGAGATTTTTAGTAAAGAACACCGCTGTGTTTACAGAAAAGGTTTTGTGATATTTTGGGGTTGCTTTGCTGCCTCTGGCGCTGGGTTCGTTGAACGTGTAATGGTGGTGAAATGAAATCAGGAGAATACCAAGGCATTTTGGAGTGCAATTTCAAACCCAGTGTCAAGAGGCTTGGTCCGGGTGGAAGATCATTGGTCTTCCATTTGGACAATGACTCCAAAATCACTCCCATTGAAAATCCCTGGAGAGATCTGAAAACAGTAGTTGGGAGGCACCCATCAAATCTGAGAGAACGGGAGTATATTAGACAAGCAGTAATTGTGTAGTTCATATCCAAAAATAACAATATAATTTGTATGCTTTGTTTATATTCTTTGGCAAAAGTTTACTTAGCCGACAGCACACGACGTACTGACACTGCGCTTCGTGGCGACTAGTAACATCGACAGCTGCTGCGCGTGGCAATGTTGTCACCAGATCCGGTTCAGACTGGAGTGGTGGTGCCTGCCGACAGGCTCTCAGCGCCGGTTAAATGTTTAGACATCAGACATGATCTTATTGTGGCTGGACATTACATGAATGTTACAGATGGCAGGGCACAAAAAATAATACATTTGCCACATCCAGTACATTGCTATTAAAAGGTTTATGATTATTCATGGTTTCTGTTTAAGGTCTCATGTTCGCCGAACTCCGTCGAAGTATTTGATCTATAGTTTGACATGAATGTTTACATTTTGACATATGTTTACCTTTTGAAATTGTGCGGTCTTCGCCTAGGCACAGTTTCACTATAGGATGGAGTCGTGTAGAGCGTACGCCGCCAGCAGCCTTTGATGTTGGAAACAGCTGTAACCAGCTCAGCACCACCGCACGGGAGGAAGAGAGGAGGAAGTTGAGGCAGCAACTCATCTAGACCAGAGAGAACAGCTTCAAACCGGTTTCTGTCCCTGACAACAAAAGCTCTACCTTTCCTCAGCTGAGTTATAGTTATAGCCGCAGAGAATGCCACATGAGCACACCCCGTTGCAGTATTTTAGACGGAGGAGTAGTATTATTTTCTGCATTATGGATGTCCCGCTCTGATAACAAGTAGCTAGTATTTGGCGTAGAGCTTAAGGGCCAGTTGTCCGCCACCAGTGCGCTCATCGGAGTAGGTGATATTCCACTTGCAGGTGCCGGCAAATACTGAGGTGAGTTTTGTATTGTTTGCTTTGTTTGGTTTTGATATCCAACAAAATTGTGTAATGCTAAATTATCTAGAGATTCAAAATGAGAACACACCCGTGATGCAATCATGGGAAATATTCCCAGAAAAGTCTTTTTCGGGTTGGTCACCAATATAGTTTTAAAGGCGACTGAATTACTCATTATAATGACCTAAAAGTTATAATAATGCATATATGGCATTTCATGACATTCAATCTGAATTGTAGTACCTATAGCCTAACTGGCAGACCCATTTCCTAACTTCGAGAGACGCGCACTTGTCGGGTGCGCTTCTGTGGCTAGTTCTTGACTAACAAGCGCGCGCACTGCTCGAATGTGCGCTTATAACAGCAAGCTAACATTTCAACGTAGGCCAAGTCTTTTCCACACTCGTTCCGCTACGGATGTATAAAAATCTATAGATTCCACTTATTTGGATAGAATGCAAAAGATTACGTTTTCATACAAGACAGTATACTTATGTTGCTTTAAAGGTTAATAACGTTTTGCTTTTTGTTACTTTTCCTTAATTTGTATAACTGGAGGGCAGCGGGAGAATGAACAGCTGGATCTCTGATTGATAGGAGGAGTTGCTGCTTCCTGCTTTTGTAATTCCGGCCAAGCTGTCAGCTAGCTTATTATTAAGTTCAACTGATCTGAAGTGTTTCTCGTGGAAATGTATGGGACAAATCGTGTCTGTACCCTTAATGCTATTTGTGTATACGGACACTATATGTTCCATCTGGCCTTGGGCATAGTTCAGCTCTGGGGTTTGCAATTAAGCTCTACCCTCATACAGGGACCACATATTTGGCTGAGGAACATAAAACTAAAAGTAATGGCCACCATTTGTTTCAGGCCGTGTCATCTTTCCATTGAGCCGCTGTGTCCATCAAGATGACCCTACCGCAGAGCAGCCGTAAGGCCTTGGACGGGGGCTGGGGCTGGGCCGTCGTCGCAGCGTGTTTCATGGCCCAGTTCCTGGCATACGGATCGCCCCAGTCAGTGGGCGTCCTCTACCCAGAGTGGCTCACTGCCTTCAAGGAGGGGAAGGGGATGACAGCCTGGGTCGGGTCCCTTGTCTCCGGTGTCGGACTCATTGCCAGTATGTGTCATGTTTCCTCTATAAGGACGTCTATGGTTATACTTTACATGGAGGTGTTTTTGTAAAGGGTTATAAGAGGTAATATTTAACAACAGGTTTTAAAGGTATTCTTTATGAGCGGTTAGAGATATACTATATAAATTGTTATAGAGGTATGCTATATGTTTTGTAAAAGCAGTTTTTGACAACTGCTGATGTAAAAAGAGCTTTATAAAATAAGATTAATTGATATATGAAGGGTTGTAGAGTTATATTTTATTAAGTGGTTATGGAGGTGCACTTTCTAAAGGGTTATAGACGTATATTTTACAATAGGTTATAGAGGTATATTTTATAAATGGTTGTAGTGGTGAACATGTACTTCTATTCTCAGCAGTGGATCCCCAGCTTATAGGAGGGGCTGTTTTTGTCAGGGTGGATCCCCCAGCCTATAGGAGAGGATGTTGCTCCGCTGTGCTGACAGCCCTTTGAAGTAAAGTCCCGGTTGCCGTTGCCTATGTTAATGTGTCTGTTTGTTCCCAGGTCCAATTTGCAGTGCCTGTGTGGTGAACTTTGGTGCACGGCCGGTCACCATCTTCAGCGGTGTCATGGTTTCCGGAGGTCTGATGCTCAGCGCCTTCGCCCCCAACATCCCCTTCCTCATATTCTCATACGGAATTGTTGTCGGTATGTTGCACACGTCAATAATCAAAGATTGATTATAAACCAAATAACAGAATGAGGATAGAGCTTCAGAATACAGCAGAATGTTTGGTTGTGAAACAACAAGAAGAGACCAGTTTGTGTTGTGAAGTAATGCTTTCTTCAGAGGTTTGAGGAGCAGGTTTGTATGTAAGTGTGTCTAGGTAAAATTAACAAACTCATATTGTTGTGTTGTGTTACAAGGCTAGACCACAGGCCAATTTGCTAAATTGTGTTGTTTTGTTGTGTTGCAGGGCTGCGGGCTAATGTCTTGTGCTTTGTTGTGTTGCAGGGCTGTGGGCTAATGTCTTGTGTTTTGTTGTGTTGCAGGGCTGTGGGCTAATGTCTTGTGTTTTGTTGCGTTGCAGGGCTGTGGGCTAATGTCTTGTGTTTTGTTGCGTTGCAGAGCTGTCGGCTAATGTCTTGTGTTTTGTTGCGTTGCAGAGCTGTCGGCTAATGTCTTGTGTTTTGTTGCGTTGCAGAGCTGTCGGCTAATGTCTTGTGTTTTGTTGTGTTGCAGAGCTGTCGGCTAATGTCTTGTGTTTTGTTGTGTTGCAGAGCTGTCGGCTAATGTCTTGTGTTTTGTTGTGTTGCAGAGCTGTCGGCTAATGTCTTGTGTTTTGTTGTGTTGCAGAGCTGTCGGCTAATGTCTTGTATTTTGTTGTGTTGCAGGGCTGTCAACTAATGTCTTGTGTTTTGTTGCATTGCAGGGCTGTGGGCTAATGCCTTGTGCTCTGTTGTGTTGCAGGGCTATGGGCTAATGCCTTGTGTTCTGTTGTGTTGCAGGACTCGGCTGTGGGCTGCTGTGGGCTGCCACACTCACTATCACCTGCCAATATTTCGATAAGAGGAGAGGCCTTGCACTGGGAATAGTCACGACAGGTACCAAACCAACACAGCGTTTTTATAGAACATGGAGAACAGTCTTTAGAAATGTCTACTCTGATTTGTTGTAGAATTCCCATGTGTTCTGCTGTGTTTTGTTGCATTCTGTTGTGTTCCGTTGTGTTATGTTCTATTCTGCTATGTTTTGTTGTGTCCTGTTTGGTGGTTTTGTTGTGTAATTTTTTTTCTATTCTATTGTGTTCAGGCACTAGTGTTGGGGGTTTCCTGTACGCTACAGCTCAAGTTGAGTTCATACAACTGTTCGGACTGGATGGCTGTCTGATGATCATTGGGGCTTTAGCCCTGAACATCATTGCCTGTGCTGGACCAATGAGAGCCCTCCAACTACCTACCTACTACCTCAGACAGAGAGCAGCAGCTCTGGAACGGGCCCAGGAACAACTTTATGCCAAAGCTAGGACTAATGAGGAGTCAGTAAAGCCTTCAGGAGCCAATAATAAGAACCCTCACTCCAACGACCTGCTGATCACCATAGAAACCAAAGACAACGAGAGGGGTCCACTTTGCTGCTCCACCAATGAGAAGGGTCTGCTGCGCTGCTCCACCAATGAGAAGGGTCCACTGCGCTGCCCTGCCTTGTTGGAGGCGATTAAAGCCAAACAGAGAGACTACTCCCAATACCTACAGTCCACGGCTGAGCTGCTGCAGGACAGAGTCTTCATGTGTCTGTGTGTGGCTCTGTTCTGCTTCTCCCTGGGGGCGTTCCCGCCTCTGCTCTTTCTGGAGGACGTGGCCCAATCACAGGGTCTCATCGACGGCATAAGTCGCCTCCCCCTGGTGTCCATTGTGGCCATCTCCCAGGGTGTGGGGAAACTCCTGCTGGGCGTGACGGCCGACCTTAGTGGGGTCGACAGTGTGGTTTTGTACTCCCTGACTGTGTTGGGTTCCGGGGTGGCACTGGTGTTGATCCCGCTGAGCCAAACCTATGTCCTGCTGCAGCTCCTCGCGGTCGGGCTGGGCTTCCTGTCAGGGAACTGGTCGCTGACCTCCTACTGTACCACCAGCATAGTGGGGATAGACAGACTCACCCAGGCTCATGGCATCCTCATGTTCTTTGGAGGGTTCGGTGTCATGCTGGGGCCTCCCGTTGTGGGTAAGAGGGACATTCCCTTTATACTTTTTGGCTAACTAGGTTCTCCAAAGTTGAGCAAAACATCCCCTGGCCACATGTTAATCTAGTCGTTCCTGCATCACTCTGCGAGTGTGGCAGGATGGCATCATGCTTTCCACCTCCTACTGATTTCCTCCCTCTAACTGCTTGCCTTGTGGCAGCTCTCTACTTCATCCACTGATATCTCAGTGGTGTGTGAGGAAGAGGGCTGGGGAATATGGACAGTGAAATTTGTGATATTAGAGCATTTAAGCGATTAAGATTTCCCTGTTCTCTGGGGGCCAGACCCTGATTTTAGCGGCCTGTACTCGCCTAGAGCTATCCCTGTAAATGTCCTTGCTTAACTGTCAGAAAGAAAAAAGTAACTATGTTTACTTGCTTATAATATTTCAATATAATTAAATATAATTATAATTCAATAAAAATTATTGACACCTTTGATAATGATGAGAAAAAACTAAATATACACAGCTAGTTTGTTATAATTTTACACAATGTGGAATATATTGTACTTAATTAATGATTCAAGGTAATCAAACACAATAACAAATTAAAAACCTGGTGGCTTCTACCAGGAGGCTAAAACGGCTCCACAAGTAGAATATATGAACCGATTTTCTAAGATCCTTTTTAAAGTGTTCTCCAATTTTACAAAAGGCTTGGTGAAAAGGCAGAGGGTACACAAAGCACTGAAAACAGCAGTGGTTCTATGATAATAACATGTTGTTCTGTCCTCCAGGCTGGTTCTATGACTGGACACTGTCTTATGACTTGGCCTTCTACCTCAGTGGAGCCTGTGTGATGCTGGGTGGAGGCTGTCTGCTGCTGGCTGCTCTGCCATGCTGGGACAAGAAGACTGATGGCCCCAGACCTGAGCTAGAGTACAGACCTGACATCCAGCTCAATGGCAGTTGTGAACAAGTAGCCTCTGTTGCCTGAAGGACAGCTCTATAGAAGGCAAACGTTTCAGAGGTCTATGTCGGGATTTTAAAATTCAGCTGAGTGTCACACGTTTTTTACCCCCATTCGATTTCTTTGTCAAAATCAGTCTGCTGACCGGAAAAGGCGAGTTATTCAGAAATGTATGGATCCATTGTAAATTCTACATTTGATCTAGTTAAAGATGTTCATGTGTGGTCTAGAGTGTTCTTGTAACCCAACGTACCGCAGGATGGATTAGAGGGGTTGGCTCTGGACCGGTTGATGAAGAATTACTGTCAACAGACTGAAAAACAGACATGATGGTTGTTTGATTAACTTGAGGCTCCTTTGAAAGCTTCTACTTCAGGGACATGTTTTGGAAAGGAAACATTACATTCCTTACATATAGACCATCCATGTTGTTTTCATGAACTGGTCGGTACATTTCTTTTTTGCCCAGAGGCTGTAGGATTTATCTGAAGCCAGTTTTATAGTTTGTTTGTCTTTGACTATTATGGCCTTGTTTTAACAGTGTGCAACAATCCATTGTCGACCTGCAGAAAGCTCTAAACAGAGACAGAGAGAAAAAAGTGGGCTCTAAAAAGAGGGGGATGCATGTTTATTATGCAAATGCCTGTGTTACCACAACTACCTTTTTTACTTTTTTTTTTTTTTTAAATAGTCTGTATTTATATGTTAGTTATTGTAACCTCTTGGTGCCCCTATTATTGGGTTGCTTATCCATATAAGGTGCTTTATATCACACTGTTCTATGTTTATTCTCTTTTCCAACTATATTTATTCGCCGGAACCCTGAGAGGTCTAGTGGAGAGACAAGGTGGGCACACCTGCAGTAAAATATAGGGACAGTTTATCCATTAAAATAGATAAGGACAGTTTATTCATCAGAATATGTAGAGACTGTTTATCCCTTAGAACATATAGAGACTGTTTTTCCATCAGTACATAATAGATGCTGTTTTATTTCTGTATGACTGTGTTCAGTATAGTTATTAGTGACACGAGTGCTAAATAGGGGATTAAATGTCTCTAATATGTTGTTGATTGTTCAAGTACTCATATTTTTCTACAAGCAATGTACAATTAGATTGAATACTCTTGTTAAATTTAAATTTGTAATTGAAAACAAATTGTCGCAATATTGACTTTTGTATGATTAGGTTAACAAGGCTGGTCCTACACTACGTTTTTATGCAATACTTTTAATGTATTCAATTGTACATTTTATACTGTAATATGAAGGCAGTTGTTTAACATGCACTGTTCTGAGAACATCTGTTCTTATGCCTTGACACAGCACACGCACAAAATTGTTTTCATTTCTGACATGATTTCTACCCTTTGAAATGTACATTTTTAAACTTGAAAGTATTCTTTAGGTAAGGAAGAATGGCAGTCGTTTCATCCAAAACCACAGATATGATTACTGCCTTTCTATTTTAATGTGTCATTACATTGTCTTAAAACCTGTTGACATTTGTTATTTATGCGGTATGTTATTTATGCGGTATGTAACTGTTCGCATGTACTCTAATACAATTTCTGACTATAAAGTGTTAGAAGTTCTTGTTTTTGTTTGCATGCAGTGTGTGGGATCAAGCAGAAACCAATGTGTATGGTGGACATAAATACGTTGGCTATGTTTAAACAAACCTCTGACATGTAGAATAAGGCATTATGTAGATTAAGGAATAGTCTCTGACATGCAGAATAAGGAATAATGTAGATTAAGGAATAGTCTCTGACATGCAGAATAAGGAATAATGTAGATTAAGAAATAGTCTCTGAAATGTAGAATAAGGAATAATGTAGATTAAGGAATAGTCTCTGACATGTAGAATAAGGAATATTGTAGATTAAAGAATAGTCTCTGACATGCAGAATAAGGAATATTGTAGATTAAAATAGTTTCTGACATGAAGAATACATAATTATATTTAGCTGGGTCCTGCAGAGAATGCTGCAATTCGGTTTGTAGGGTTAGTACATTACATAACATAACATTATGACCACTGACAGGTGAAGTGAATAACACTGATAATCTTGTTGTCATGGCACCTGTCAGTGGGTGGGATATATTAGGCAGTAAGTGAACATTCTGTCCTCAAAGTTGATGTGTTAGAAGCAGGAAAAATGGGCAAGCTTAAGGATCTGAGTGACTTTGACAAGGGCCAAATTATGATGACTAGACGACTGGGTCAGAGCATCGCCAAAACTGCAGACGTTGTGGGGTGTTCCCGGTCTGCAGTGGTCAGTACCTATCAAAAGTGGTCCAAGGAAGGAAAAGCGGTGAACCGGCGACATGCTCATGGGCGGCCAAGGCTCATTGATGCACGTGGGGAGCGAAGGCTGGCCCGTGTGGTCCGATTTCTGAAAAAGTTAATACTGATAGGAAGGTGTCAGAACACACAGGGCATCACAGTTTGTTGCGTATGGGGCTGCGTAGCCGTAGACCAGTCAGGGTGCCCATGCTGACCCCTGTACCACTGCCAAAAGCGCCTACAATGGGCACGTGAGCATCAGAATTGGACCACGAAGCCAGAGGTATTGCTAGTACCCTGTACTGTCGTCGCCCCCCCCCCGTCCCCCCCCGGACAGTACAGGGTTTTGAATGTACATATGACATCCTACACGTCTACACTGTCATAATGCGCGATCGGAATTAAAGATGAATAGATCAGGGGCTATTTTTTATTTAATTTTTTTGGTCAATTTGAGATCCATAACAGATCCGGGGCTATAGCCCCGGATGCCCTGGCCTAACGACGCCACTGTACAGAGCAATGGAAGAAGGTTGTCTGGTCTGATGAATCACGTTTTCTTTTACATCAGGTGGATGGCTGGGTGCGTGTGCGTCACTTTCCTGGAGAACATATGGCACCAGGATGCACTATGGGAAGGAGGCAAGCCGGTGGATGCAGTGTGATGCTTTGGGCAATGTTCTGCTAGGAAACCTTGGGTCCTGCCATTCATGTGGATGTTACTTTGACACGTACCACCTACCTGAGCATTGTTGCAGACCATGTGCACCCTTTCACAGCAACGGTATTCCCTGATGGCATTGGCCTCTTTCAGCAGGATAACGTGCGCTGCCACAAAGCAAAAATGGTTGAGGAATGGTTTGAGGAACACAACAACGAGTTCAAGGTGTTGACTTGGCCTCCAAATTCCCCAGATCTCAATCCAATCGCACATCTTTGGGATGTGCTGGACAAACAGGTCTGATCCATGGAGGCCCCACCTCGCAACTTACAGAACTTAAAGGATCTGCTGCTAATGTTTTGGTGCCAGAAACCACAACACAACTTCAGAGGTCTTGTGGAGTCCATGCCTTGACGGATCAGGGCTGTTTTTTCTGACAAAAGGGGCACCTACACAATATTAGGCAGGTGGTCATAATGTTATGGCTGATATTGTGTATATTAAATACTGTATATTAAATACACATATTGTGTATATTAAATACTTGGTAAATAAATTGATAAATGATTGATAAATAAATTTGATTCAAATACTGTCACTGCCTTGCGATGTTGCGCTCTAGTGACTACTTGTGGCCTAGACTTCCTGGTTGAGCAATTTGCATGATGAGAACACACATCTTGACATTGTCTGTTACCTCCAATGGCTAATGGTAGAACAGTTTCAGATGCCCTTCGCTTTCACAGCCGGAGCTATGTACACATTTTTTCAGGGGTATTCAACGTCTTTTTTTCCGAAGTTGTGTTGTCACAAAAGCTGCTGCCGGGACCTAGCAGTTGGGGCCTACTGAACACCAGCTAGACCAAGTAGTGTCTCTAGCAGTTGGAACCTACTAAACACACCAGCTAGACCAAGTAGCATCTCTAGCAGTTGGAGCCTACTAAACACACCAGCTAAACCAAGTAGCGTCTCTTGCAGTTGGAGCCTACTAAACACACCAGCTAGACCAAGTAGCGTCTCTTGCAGTTGGAGCCTACTAAACACACCAGTTAGACCAAGTAACATCTCTTGCAGTTGGAGCCTACTGAACCCCAGCTAGACCAAGTAGCGTCTCTTGCAGTTGGAGCCTACTGAACAACAGCTAGACCAAGTAGCGTCTCTAGAAAATGTTCATGGTGGTTTTGCTGTATAATTCACACAAGCTTTGAAATCCATCAAAATTCATCAAATCCATCAAAAGTAAGTTAAGTACCGTTGCTGTAATTTAGTACAGTTTGGGCTTAAACCACTAAACACAGAATGCCTCTCATAGAGAGATTAAATACAGAATGCCATTGCTTGTTTCTTTAGAAATTATCTGGTTGAATAATGAATCCCAGGTTAGTTAAAGAATCACTACATCAAGAATAATAGTGTTGGATTGAAGTTCACAGGATAAAGTCACATAATCTTTACAATGTACAGCTAACCTGTGAGAGAGGTCGCATTGATAGTAATTTGTTGTATCCAAGATTTGTCTGTGAGTAAATGTTACCATGAAAATGTGAGCCATTGTTGCTGCACAGCTGATTTGATTAAACTGAGCCTAATACAATTGTACATCATGTAGGTTGACAGCTCTAGTGCCACCTGTGGCCTAGGAGGCAATTCTGTAAAAGGAGAAAAACGTGAGAATCAAAGGTTCTATGCGTGTTCCCCATTATGACAGTTCATTTTTTTTGTTTTAAAAAGCTGAGTGAGGTAACGTGGGCCAGCTGTGCTTGCAGACAAACTAAAAAAGTAGTCTGGTAAAATAACCGGATATAACAGCTGCAGCCACTAGGGAGCGCTGTTTAGATGCTTTAAAGACAGTTCAGATCACACCTCTACCATTTAAACTCCTGCTTAAAATATATTTGATATTCCTGTCTTTATTATTTTATTCAAAATGAAATGAATGGAAATCCTAGGTTATTTTGTGCATATTAACTTATTAAAAGACATTTCCACAGAATAGTAAAAAAAGACACTTAAGCTCATCACTGTTGAGTTTTTAAGTAGAAGTCTCCTCTAAATTAATTATGTTGAGATACTGTAGGGATATTTTCATAAAATGTTGTTATTTCACATCAACCTGATGAAGAGTAGACAGAACGTCTCGTGATCACTTGTATATTAATTGGGTGTTAATTGATAAAACATTTAACCAGGGCTAATATTATTTTCCCATACAGTCTAATTATCTTTGATTTTTCCACATTTGTTAAGAGAGAGTGATGACCTGTACTCTTGCTCTGGCTCGACTACTGTTCCCATGGTCAGTGCAATGAGTGGTTGTTGTTATCTCATATTGAGGACAGAAGGACCTGTCGCTTGTCCTTGACTCTCTTGGCAAAATCTTGGGAGAATGAGAGAAATCACGTCACCATCAAGCCAACAACATTGGTTTGGGGGGCGGATCCTAGAGGGTTGGTAGAAGATTGGAGAAGGATCCATTCATAAATTAGCATAATGGGAGGAGCTAATATCATTGCATAACCATACTGTATAAAAGTGTGTTTCCGAAGTTTGGAAGTTGGTTGTTCTGCAGACCAACATGGGTTGGTTGCTTTGCAGATCAGCACGGCTTTATTACCTTAATAAATAGTCTACTATTGAATTCACAAACCTGAGTTGTTTGAAAATGTTGGTTGGAAAAAGGGGAACAATTTTCCACAACAATACCACTGTCTAAAAACTGTGTGTTAGGTTTCTTTTTCTGTTGCTAATGCTATGCATGCGTGGATTCGGAGAAACAGCAGCAGACAGTCTGATATAATTCATCTCGTGGCTGGTAGAGACTCTAATCAATAGCCACCTTGGTGTCCATGGAAACAGCCCAGAGACAGAAAGCGTCTAGCTGGTGTTTCGATAGCAACCTTCCAGCTCTCAGCATTGCGTGCATATGTGTTTGTGTGTATATGTGCTTGAGGCAAGTGTTTTTTACCATCCTGAATCACCCAGGTTTTACAGCTAATAGGCCATTAGTGTCGTTAAAGCTCCATGTACTAGCCAGGCCACACCCCCTACTACCATAGTGTCATTAAACTGCAGCTACCAGCCAGGCCACGCCCCCTACTACCATAGTGTCATTAAATTGCAGCTACCAGCCAGGCCACGCCCCCTACTACCATAGTGTCATTAAACTGCAGCTACCAGCCAGGCCACGCCCCTTACTACCATAGTGTCATTAAATTGCAGCTACCAGCCAGGCCACACCCCCAAATATTTTTTGTACAGTGCACTCAGAAAGTATTCAGACCCCTTCACTTCTTCCACGTTGTTACTTTACAGCCTTATTCTAAAATGAATTGCATTTATTTTTTTCCGCATCAATATGCACACAATACCCCATACTGATGAAGCAAAAACGAAATTTCAGAAATGTTTGCAAATTTAGTTATGACCATATCTTGTGTTCAGCAGGGTTCCAGCCTTCATGATGATGTCTGTATTCATCATTATGATGTCATAATGTCAATCTGTTACACACATACATATACAGACATGTGTGCACCCAGATGTACAGACACATATACACCCAGACATACAGACACATATACACACGGACATACAGACACATAAACGCACAGACATAGAGACACATATACACACGAACACATATACGCACAGACATGCAGACACATACACACGGACACATATATGCACAGACATACAGACACATATACACATGGACATACAGACACATATACACACGGACACATATACACACAGACATACAGACACATATACACACGGACACATATATGCACAGACATACAGACATATACACACGGACATACAGACACATATACACACAGATACATATACGCACAGACATACAGACACATATACACATGGACATACAGACAAATATACACACAAACACATATACACACGGACATACAGACACATAAATACACAGACACATATACGCACAGACATATACACATGGACATACAGACATAAATATACAGACACATATATACGCACAGATATACAGGCACATATACACATGGACATACAGACACATAAACACACAGACACATATACGCACAGACATACAGACACATATACACACAGACATACAGACACATATACACACAGACACATATACACACAGACATACAGACACATATACACACAGACATACAGACACATATACACACAGACACATATACGCACAGACATACAGACACATATACACACAGACATACAGACACATATACACACAGACATACAGACACATAAACACACAGACACATATATGCACACACATACAGATGCATATACACACACGTTGTGCATTGATGTCTATTGTATGTGTCTACACACATACAATGCTTGTGAGAGTGGGAGGATGCTGTAGTGGCCTCACTTTCCATTGACTTGCACTGACCTAAATCTAGTGCAATATCTGTACTGTTTAAAGTTCCCAGAATCTGAAAAAACAGTTCTATTTAAGCCAATATACAGGTTGGTTCCATAAGTGTTTCCAATGGGGTAAGCGGTAAAAGAAAGCATTATTGTTGAGGCGTCCTGTAACAGGTTCTTATTGATATTTATTAATAAAAATGATCTATCCGAAAGGTACAAAAAAATTATAATTGGCTTGTTGTATCAGGTACCAAGTGACGGTCCTATCATTGTGATTCTCATGCTCTGGTAAACTGGTCCTCACTACACACACTAATCCTCACTACACACACTGGTGCTCACTACACACACTAATCCTCACTACACACACTGGTCCTCACTACACACACTAATCCTCACTACACACACTAATCCTCACTACACACACTGGTCCTCACTACACACACTGGCCCTCACTACACACACTAATCCTCACTACACACACTGGTCTTCACTACACACACTGGCCCTCACTACACACACTAATCCTCACTACACACACTGGTCCTCACTACACACACTGGCCCTCACTACACACACTAATCCTCACTACACACACTGGTCCTCACTACACACACTAATCCTCACTACACACACTGGTCCTCACTACACACACTGGTCCTCACTACACACACTAATCCTCACTACACACACTAATCCTCACTACACACACTGGTCCTCACTACACACACTAATCCTCACTACACACACTAATCCTCACTACACACACTGGTCCTCACTACACACACTGGTCCTCACTACACACACTAATCCTCACTACACACACTGGTCCTCACTACACACACTGGTCCTCACTACACACATAACACCAAACTCACTGGTACCAGCTTAACTACGGGTCCCTGTTTTGGCAAATCCACACTTCATCTTGGTTCGCTTCTCAATGTCTGCCCAGCCAGTAGAAGTCTGTGTTCCAACCAATAATGTAGACTGGCCATTATCAAAGTCAGTACTTTTTTTGGCCATCACTCTTTTCTGTTCTCTGCAGAATGAAATGACTGGAATGACTGAAATATTGTAAAACTTGACGCTCCTTAGTCCTTCAAAAAACAGATGTCTGATGACCTGCTATCTGATCGTTGTACCTGCTAAGCACCTCATTCCACCTGCATACTGCATGTAAATATCAACTCAAATGGTGAACACACCCTTGTCTCTCTGTATAATAGTATCACCACATATGGTGAATTTCAGTGTAACTTATGGATATGACTTTTCCCTTCCCCCATTGTATATAGTTTGTATAGAGTACTCTATGTGTAACTTTATGGTCTTTCACTGTTGCAAATCATCATTGCAAATAAGAATTGGTTCTCAATCAGCTTAATCAAGGTGAAATAAAATAAAATAAAAACTTAGTTCAACGCCATGTTCACTCACCCTCCATGGCATTCCAACACATGGCCAAGATGAATACCATTAAGCACAATTACCATATTCTGTAAAAGTCAATAAATATAAATTCAGCTATGAAGAAAGCATAAATTCATATTTAGTGTCAGTGGATTTAATTTTCTAACACAGTAACAACTAACATTGTAGTCCAACTCTGGGGCTGTCTTAAAAATGTCATCAGATTTGTGCATTAGTGAGCTCAGAGAACAGTTGTACCAACTGCAATTATAAATGTCCATTTTGGGTCAGTGTGTGGTACTGTGTTTTGTTAAGGGGTAGAGAATGTAGGTTAGTGGAGCTTTGTACAGCCTGGGGGAGAATTGTCTTCTTAGAATTATTAGCAGCTATTTACCAGAGCTCTGCTCTTAGTGAGAGGGAGAATATAAACACTGTACCTTCAACCCTCAAAATAATGTTTTAACTAAGCTTGCATATGGAATTGTTCTACAGAATTCCATTTTGTAGAAAAACCAGACGATGAATCATTTCATCTTCATAGCTGAAAGCTGCAAGAACGATTTGGTTATTGCCGTTTCCAGATTCTACAGGATTAGCATTGAAAATGTGTCCAGCGGTCAGGAAATCAAACAATAAAAACAAACAGAATGACAATAAAGCAATTATGCTGTGTATTTGCTAAGTAGTTAGCTGTTTTAAAGCTTTGTAACAGAAAAACAAAGAGTCAAATATGTTTCTCTCCCATTGCTGGTACCAATCTTTGGAAATGTTTTGCATTAATACATTACATCATGAGAGATTACATTTTTGTTTTCTTAATCTGTGTTGTTAAACCAAAGAATAACCCAGGAAGTACCCGACTGAACCAGGGTGTGGTTGTAACAGTATGGGTCATAATAGCAAGGATGTTTATTTATATAGCACAATTCATACATACAAGCAATTCAATGTGCTTTACAATGAAAAGAACAATATAAAAATACAATAGAATAAAAAACAGCAATTCATCAGCAATACCCAACGAAACTAGAGACAATACTTGAAAAGCGGTTACTCAATTCTTTTCTCCAATTTTGTGATATCCAATCCTTGATTAAGGCCCTGCTTCATCGCAGCAACTCCCAGAAGATTCAGTCAATGTCAACACTACTTGCATAACAGGGATGTCCGGAACGGAATCCTTATGAGCAGGAAGGAACGCACTCCACGGCCTTCCACCTCGATTGTGCTCACAAGTCCCTTTGCTGCCATGAGTGCTTAGATCGAAGTGGCCCCTGGCAGCTTTTCAACTCAGAGGGGTTGGGTTAAAAGCAGAAGCCTCATATGCAATTGACAAATATCCTAAGCATGCTTAGGGCAGTGACAATTCCTAAGCATGCTTAGGACAGTGACATAATTCCTAAGCATGCTTAGGACAGTGACATAATTCTTAAGCATGCTTAGGACAATGCATTGGCTTATAACATTAACCAGCAGGTTAAACCAATGACACGTTTTCATGGGATGTAGCTTGTGTAGCATCTTTCTCATTGAGAAACGACAAACTGGCCAGTGGACTTTTCCTTGCCTGACAGATGCTGGTGAACGACATCTGAGCCTTTGAAGGGCCAGAATGACGATGAAAGCTCTCAGAACTGAAAGGCACTCTAGAGACCAACGTCGACTAAATTACTAGTTCAGTGACTACAGAAAATCGACACCCACTCAAATTTTGTGTTCTCAATGTACTTAAGTACTTACGTTTTTCCACACTATGAAATTGCATTACAGTTGATTTTAATTGCATATATGTTTTCAACCTTTTCTTTGTGATTTGTTAAATGGATTTACCTTTATCAATTAATGTAGTTGGAAATTAGCTCAGATATCCACGTGTCCAATATGTTAAACACAGAGACTTTCCAGGGACAATTTTAACATATATGGTGGTCAGCTGGTAAACTGTCATTGGCTGACAGACTATTATAACATATGATTGCTAACATATGATTGGTAACTGTGTTGGCTGACCGTCAACACAGATTGCTGGACGGTAAAATATCCAATCAGGTGCTTTAAGATCTGTTCGGTGACAGTAACAATTATACTGTCTGTCTCTCTGTCTGTCTGCCTGCAATTGATGTGACGGAAGACTGCTCAGTTGGTGGAACAAGACATGTCTCTCACATGAAAGTTGGCCTCGTCTGATGCTGCAACGGACGTTTGCCCATGCACGTTGATCTTCTGGCGGGAGGAGGGAGGGAGACGGGGATGAGTCACGCTGTAGTGGAGGATAAGAGAGAGGGAGGAGAGGAAGGGAGTAGAGCATCATTCACCACACAGGAAGAGAAAGACAGACAGTTGGCCTTGGAGTAGACAGAGGAGGAGGGTTGTGGCAGCAGCCCATATTGTACAAGCACAGGTTAGAGACGTGGGCTGTGTACAGTCATAGCTTTCTGCTCCCTCCCACAGCAGCTCTCCCCTTTGAGACTACCTGCCTGTGACGACTGTACAGTTCGGTGTGTGTTGCATGCACGCGTTTGTGTAGGAGACGATGCTTCTAGCTGTGTTTTATGAATGGAGTCGAGCAGGTGGGCGGAGCAGCTTATTGTGATGTCAGTTGTTCCTCCCTTAGCGATGCGGGAAAAGCCTCAAGCTGGAGCTCATCATGAGAAGAAACCCCTCGCTTTCCCACGCATACAGCCGCTCATATCTCCCCCCTCCCCCTTTCTCTTCCGCCCTCCCTTCCTCTGTTCTTCCCTCCGTCCACACCCTCCAAACCCTCCTTTACTCCTATCAGATGAGCAGAGCCCAGAATATAACCCTGGGGTGTGTGACGTGGGAAACCGTCCTCTATGCTGCATGAATAACTCAGCCACAGAGAGAGGTGATGGAACAGCAGCAGAGGAGACACACAGAGAGAACCAGTGCTCCATAGAACACCGAACAGCAAGCTGAGCTCCTTCAGAGAGAGAGACTGAGAGATTACGTGCTTGAAACGGAGAGCGGCACGTTGCAGAGACACGGCGGACCCACACCCTCCTCTCCTTCACCACTCGGCTGCCCTCGCCTGGACTGGTCACCGGCTGGTTGACTGACTGGAGAATCTGGGGGGACAGAGAAAGGCTAGTTCAGGGGATGGTTCGACGGCTGTTTTGAAGGCTGGTTCAGTGACTGGAGGACCACAGACTGACCGCCGGCTGTTTCAGAAGCTGTGTATCCAAAGAGAGGCTGGATCAGAGGCTGGGGACTCAGCCTGGCTCAGTGGGCGGTGGACTATATTCAGGCTGAGCAGACAGGTTCTGCATGTGTTCTTCGGGCAGCATGTTCTGTTTCTGTCTGCAGAGCTCTCTACTGAAACTCCAGGCTCTGGAGGTGGATGGCTGTTCCTCACTGGGACCCTCTCCTGACTCCAGTCCCCCTCCTCAGACCAGCCCCCCTCCACCCCTGGGGGGTAAGGACCAGACGCAGACCCTAGAGAACCGCCAGGTCCTCTCTCACTGCTGTCCGGGCTCTTTCCACAGCCCTTCGCCCTGGGAGGACAACAGCCCCCCAGGTAAGACACGTAGCAGCATGCTCCCCCACATGCCCTCCTCCCCCCTTGCACGCCTCTTCCCTACCCCTCTTCCAATCTCCTCTCCCCTTCTCCTCCCCTCCTTTCGCTCCTCTTCTCTCATCACATCTCATGTATTCGCAATGTCACATGTTTTTGAAATAGAGTCTTACCTCATGTTTTGTGTCTTACCATACTGGCCAGAGAATTTATGTTGGAGTTTCAGAAGGGATAAAAGTGTTAGACGTGTTAGAAGTAGTCGAGTTGGACGAGTAATAGTGATCATAGTAGCAGTAGTAGTAGTAAGAGCAGTATTATTTGCAGTAGTAGTGCAATTCGTATTGTCAGTAGTAGTATTAGTAGGAGCGTTAATATTACTATTAAGAGTAGTAAAAATACTACACTATTAGTAATAATACAATTTGTAATAATTGTAGTGCTGATGGTAGTAGTGGTATTAGTAGTGGTTGTAGTAGGAGTAGTAGTCATAGTATCAGGAGCATTTATAGTTAGTTATAGCAGTTAATTAGTAGAAGTAGTAGTAGTGGTATTAGTAGTAGCAGCATTAGTAGTGTTAGTATGAGTAGTAATTGTAGTAGTAAAATAAGAAGTAGAAGCAGTAGTAGGACTAGTAGTACCATTAAAAGTAATAGGAGCAGTTGTAGTAGCAGGAGTGATCATGACTGGAGCACTTGTAAGAGAATGGTAAAGCATGAGGAGTAGACTAGTAGTTGTTCTAGAAGTAGTAGGATTAGGGGAAATATGAGTAGGAGTAGCATATTGGCTGTAGATAACATTTAACAGAAATAATACATTGCAGTGGCAGTAGTGACTGTTTTAGATACGTGCGCCATATGTTCACTTTTGCAGGTTCTGTGTGTTTCCATAGCAACGCAAATGAGAAGGTTGATAGCTGATGTTAGCAAACTATCTTTCCCCACTAAACTCTGACAAACAGCTGCAACTTCTGTTTTGTAAAGTAGATTTGAGAAGTAACAGGAACATTTCCAACACTGTGCCTGATTGGGAAAGTGGAAAAAATGTAATTGTGTAAAAAAATCTTTAGGTGGATGGAGAGGTATGGAGATGGAATGATGTTGGACTAGGGTTAGGGTAGAGGAATGGATGAGTCGAGGGATTGAAGGATAGAGGGTTCGAGACTTGCAAGGATGGACAGATGGGAGATAGATGATTGGAGAGTTGGTGGGATGAAGGGGTAGAAGGATCGAGGGATACAGGGATGGAGGGATAGAGGGATGGAGGGAAAGAGGGATGGAGGGCTAAAGAGATGAGGGATAAAGGGATGGAATGATAGAGATTGAGGAATGGAGAGATGGGAAGATAGAGAAATTGAGGCATGGGGAGATGGGAGGATAGAAGTGAAGTCAACGGGTGTCACTTCAGACTGGCTGCTATTAATAACATCAAGTGTTGAAGCCAGAAACACACTGATGCTGCAATCATTACCTGTCTCCTATCTCTTCCCTTCCTTCTATCCCTACACATCTCTATCTATCTCTTCCC